>VXBN01009186.1:2653063-2751383 GCA_013397395.1 Sinosuthora webbiana
AATTGGGGCATGTAGAATATTACCTCAAACTCAATATTTGACTAAAAGCTTGAGAATCTGGAAAGATATTAAATTTAACTTCCAGTTTATTCTGCTTAGACAATGGTTTAGAAAAATGTATTGAGGTAAACATGTCTGTTAAAATACTGTTGAAGACACATTAGTGCCTTTAACTAACTTTAGACTTAGACACTTCTAAATAATAAAGCATAGAAATATCCAAAAGTAATTTTGCTTATTCTAATTAAAAATTATAATTATTCAAAGAAATTTTCAAAATAAAACCTAGGTGAATTGTGAATAATCTCTCTGAAAACTCAGGTATATTTTTGTAGTGTTTTAGTAATCTTGGAGAAAAACTCATAAGGCAAAATTTACGGTGAGTGAAAAGCAGAACATGATTTTCTTTAGTTCTACAAAATTATTTATTTTATATGACTGGATTCCTGTTTCAAGGGATAAAACTTTCAAACCAGCTACAGGTCTGCTCTAGGGCAGAGAGATTACAAAGTGGAAGTCACTCATGAGTTTTTATTCTCAAAAGTAACTAAACTACAGAAAAAATTCCTTCTCCCTCCTCTGCCCCTTTCCCCCTCATAATCTAGGTTTGTAACCACAATAAAAATTCTTTAGCAGTGAATTTTCATTAGAGTATTCCTCTGAATTAATACTCCAGGTGACTACGTATATTCTCTCCTACAGGAAAATAGCATAAGAAATGTCAAAAAGTAATTGAAGGAAAAAACATTTCTGAACTATGGAAGAGAGTAAAAATAGATGGTGCTGGGGATTTTCTTGCATATAAAATGTGCAATAGATTGTGACTAAGGTGTGGACAGTCTTTCTAGTAACATTAGCACTTCTGTTTGTACTGCTGACAGATGGAGCCTGCTGTGAATACATGGTGTGGGTGGAGGTATGAGACAATGAAGATGGCAATGTTAGCTCATGAGGTAGAAATTAAGTTAATTACTCCACTTTAACTTTGCCATACTTTTGGATTTTCTAATGACCCTGCTGACTCAGCTGCTGCAAATGGGTTATGTCTCAGCTTGGCAAGACAGTGATGATACAATGCTTATTTTTTGCCCTAAATTTAAAAAGGAGTTTGAATTCAGACTATAACTAGGTGATTGGCAGCTTGTGAATTTACAGTGTGATCAAGCCAATGCAGTCAGTCATCAAAGCATACTTACTTAATTAATAAATTAATTAAATTTAAAAAAATTACTTAATATGCTATATTGAAAAGCCTTTTCTGCTCATCTACATAACATATTCACCCATTTGAACATCTGCTATTTATTTATTAATTCAAAAAAAGTTATTAGTTCATAATTTCACAAAGAACAAGAATACTGACACTAGATATTTGTTTTTCAACCCTTTAACTGGACTCAGTAGTGATTTGTGTAGTGGCTCTTTCCTAAAAATATTAGTGATCAAACCATCTACAACTAGACATTCTGAATACTGTTTTTAATTATGAGGGAAGAAGACAAGAAACTATCCTGAATCTCTCTATGAACTTTTAGACTCTAAGGCCTTAGTCTCTGAAATTTAGTGATTTCTCATGTCTTCTTCAAAAATATTTCTTCAAATGTCATCCTATAGCGTGTATTTCAAAGGATTTCACCCTGAGAGGTACAGAAGTACTGAATCTGCTGTACACTAGCTGGGATTTGGGAATATTGTACCCATCCTTCTCTCACAGAAGAGGAATTCTGCTGTATTTGGGATCTGGAAGAAGAAGATAGGATGATAACAAAACAGATGACAGATATCTTGTGAAGAGAGAGAACATCTTCCCTGCTCTGTTCCTTAATACAGGAAGAGAGACTGGAAAGGGATACAATAACTTCCTCTCAAAACATCAAAGGAGTTCAACACTTCCTCTTCCCAATACTGATCTTATGTACCAGATTTGCCCAAGGCTTAATGAAGTTTAATGTTCAGGCTCAAAATAAGAGGGCTTCTAATCAAAAGTTAAATGGGGCTCTGGAAGAGGCCAAAGAACTCAACAAAAACAAGACCTTAACTTATGTTGAAATGGAGTTTTGATGGAAGAGACAGTATGAGACAATTGGCCTCACTTGGGGATTGTACCCAAAGTTAATGGAGGAGATCTATATGAGCTGCACTATCATGTTCCACCATGAGCTATGCCCTCCTGTGAAAGGCTCATGGGAAATGAACTACTGCTCATAAATAATAAATTACTGTTCATAACCAGTTTCCATGACAGCTCTTCAATGACTGGGTATCGAAAGAAGCTGAACAGCAGCAGAAATGGATTTTTTTAGTGCCCTGCTTGCATACTTTTTGCTTAATATTAAAAGGCATGAATACTGTGGGATAAAGATTGGTCATAAAGGCAGAGGATATGTAAGTGTATTTAATGAATTTCATTTTACTTTGTGAATCACTGGAATGTGGGACCAGATGTCTGTGCAAGCAGTTCTGTCTTCTGTCTTGATCAATCTCAGTCTGAGCACGTTAAATAAATCTTGATATGGAGGAGGATGGAGAGAGGGAAATTCAAGCCAGTTTCCCTAGTGAATGACACTTAACACTTAATCCTTAAAGTGCTGATAATGCTTTCTTTTCTTGAGCCCTCCTTAGTATGCTTAAAAATAAAGCAGCAGCATGAAAAGTGCTGCCTGATTATTCTGTCTCTCTTAGCGTCTTTGGTGTTTTAAAAAGAAAATAAATATTTGAATTTACAAGTGCTGATCGGGGATTTTTGTAGTCTTGTTTTTCCAGTCTGAGAAAATTTCATACTGACATTTCAAAATCTTTTGGAACACCATCTGAAGTTGCTGTTTAGGCTCTTAAAATCAGTGTGGCAATAGAATCTGAAAATGTTTGGGTTTCCCATTTAAGTACTAAATAAGATGACTGGAGATAAAATTTGATTATTTTTTCTTGTTTTTCAGATAAGGGTTTCTTTTTCTGTATGATGTGATTCAAATAATCCTCTTCCACTGTCTTTTCTCTTTTTTCCTATCACTTTCTGTCTTCTCTATTCCTGTAGTCTGTGATAATTTATTTTTAATTGTTAATATTGAGAGTGATACAAATACTTCTTGAAGTATTCTACTCAGTGATTTTAGTAATGATTGGATGTTTTCAAACTGAAGTAGTATTGCAGAGAACTCTCATGCCTCATCTATATTCTTGTTGATGAGTCATGTTACCACCTTTCATTGATTTGTATGGCATTCTGTAAGCAATTTCAAATATGGATTAATTCTAAATACACAAAATATGGATTACTGAGACCCCAAAGGAGAATATGGATGACATTTGCTGTAATGTGGTCATACTAGGGAAGTGGGGAGAGGAAAATAGACATCCTTCATAGGCAGGATTTCTTCCTTGCCTACTGTAATGATTCCTGTAGCAGGGTTTCTTACTCACCATTACAGGTGAAAGAACTCATCTAGTGACCTTAGTAGGACTGAGTGCACATGTCTTAAAACACAATAAATACAGGAATCTGAAATGAAAGAAGGCTGAGATGAATTTTGTTTCATTTGCCTTAAAGTAGGAGTGTGCATGTGAGCAGTGTAATACATAACAACGTATTCAGCTACAAGACCTGAGCCCTCGTACTGTGCATTCGCATGAAAGGAACAAATTTTCAAGCACTCAGCACTTCCGATGTATGTCCCTCCTTGATATTTGCTATATTACACCCATAATGAAAATGTCTAAGTATACTTGGCTCCTCAAAACATAATATTAATGCAAATTGTCTACTTTCAAAATACACCTGATATCACAGATGCAAGGAGATGTGGATAGTAGCCAGCTATACACCTGTAATTATTCTTAAAATAAGAGAATATAAAAGGAGATTGTAATTAATCTGCTCAAATCTTGTAGAATCTCAGACGCACTAAAGCCTAACTGTTTCTACAATGAAATAAATGGAAACATATACCCTTTAAAAACTAACTCCATAATGAAACCGTGTATGGAGATCTATCATTAAGTTAATATTTCCATTCACCAAAATTGCTTAGTCATGATAGCAGCTTTCTCATGCACATCAACAAAACACAGATTTATGGACAGGTTCAGTGTTATGCTGATATGCAGCCTTAAGGAAAAAGGCCCTGCTGCAGTAGTATATATTCTTGAGTACATCGTTAGAGTTAAAAATCCAGGATCTGATTATGTGCTGAGTCAGAGCCTTAGAAGTCAATAACAGTATCAATCAGTTTCTATAAACTGACACAGTCTAGTTCTCCGCACAGTCCTTCAGACTTAATTAGGCCTGAATTGAATTGCAATGGTGTCTGTATTCCCATTACCTCTGCACAGTGCTCACTGCTCTCTCTCCTTGTCATAGGATACCCTGCTGGGAGCACACCCAGTGCGAGTGTGCTGGCTCTGTGTGGGGAAGAAGTGTCCAGATATAGAGAGATGTAAGGAGGTCGAGGAAAAGATGGACTTTATAGCTCGATGGGTTTAGTGATGAGTCAGGTTCCTATCATACCAAGACCTGTTTGCTAATTTTTTGTATCAGGTAGGTTGAAAGGAGGTTTGACAAACCTGGCCTACTGGAAGGTGACCCTGCCCATGGCAGGAGAGGTTGGAACTTGATGATGATTAGGGTCCCTTCCAACCAAAACCATTCTCTAATTCTAGGTAAGAAAAAATTTCAGACCTGAGAGTGTTTTTACACCCTCATTTATTTCAATATGCTCTTTACATATTAATGTCTAATTTTTAATGTTTCTGAGTGCATATTAGATATATAAATTCCCATGAAAAAATCAATCTTTCTATTTCTTGCTATAAGTGAATGTTTCCTCTCATTTCAGTAAGTATGCTTCCTCTGATGTTTGTGAAGCCTTTTTGTCTCTGTGTTATTTATTGTAGGAAAGAGATTGTCCATTAAGTCTTCCTAGGTAAATCCAAAAGCTGTTATTTAGACTCCTGATTCCATTAGTGCTTACATCAGTTAAAGTTCCTAGAAGATCATGATGAAGAGTTCTTCCCAAATCAGCAGTCTCTTCTTTGAAAAACTACTATGTGTAAATTCTGTTTTTCTTCTGTGATGATAATTTTAGGTAAAGGATAAAATGGATGAAAGCGCTGAATCAGTGAGGATGAGATAACTTTGGCTGAATTGTATAATGCTGTGAGAGCAGGCCTGTTCATCTACAGAAGGGCCTATACTCTTACTTGATAAAGTGCTCTGTGAGTGTACTATTTCTCAGAAAGGTATGGTGTGTGGGCAGAATAAATAGAACTCAAATGTGGTGAAAAGAATTCTGCATGTATATGAAAATGCAATTACTCTTCATGAATGTGGCAGGAGAAACTAGAATACTGTGTGCTACACGAAGTCAATAGAACTGGTTTCTAATGAGCTTAAACTTTTTTTTTGTTCGTGCTGGAAAACTCTGATGTCTATATATCTCACCAAAATACCTTCTTGATTAAAAAGAAAAAAAAAGGAAAAAGGAAACTTTGAGTGTCTAATTGCACTCAGTAGATCTGCTTTTTTACTTACTTACACTTCTTATTTAAAAAAATCAAAAGTCCTGGTGAGTTCATCACGTCTTCTGACTAGAAAGCTCTAATTAAAAATGAAGCCATATAATGAGATTTTTGTGACCAGTCATAGAGTTTGAATACTAAATTGTCCTGCTGATTTCTACTGAGCACCAAGCAATATGGCAGTAATTATCTGCTAAGTTTTATAAACCTGTGTATTTATTGCTTTCTTCAGTTTCCACTCTTGAGCTTTTTCAGATTGACCACTAACCCTAAAAATGCTCTTGCCAATAAGGACTAAGGATACTTTTAAAAGCCTGGCATTTCAAGATGTTATACTGAGATCATCCCCTAATATCCTGACCAATAATATCTCACTGTTTCCTGTGGTATCCCTGTCAGTTTATATTAATATTTATCTCTTACATTTAGTTGATGCAAGGACAGTGACTGTCTTTTAGTTTCTTTTTTGCAGTGTGTAACAATGTACGATCCTGGTTTAAGAAGAAGAGTACTCTGAATAAATTGTAATTACTAAGAACTAAGAATTTTCGGGGGTGAGCTAGTCCCTTGTTTTATAATACAACCATTGGGAAACCTGTGAAAGTTGGTGATTAAATTAAAAAATGTAATGAAAAAATTGTGTTAATTTCAGTCAGCATCTGAACTGAAACACAACTGAACTGATGTGTTGGTAACATCACACTGGAAGTCACAAATGACTTCTGATAGTCATACTCCAGAGGGTTATTAAATCATGAAATTTCTTCAGAATATTTTGCTCCTGCACACATCACTGGGTTGTCCCTTTAGGTTAGTAAAACCCTGTGAGTGAAGACCTGGTGAGAACTCAGCTTGCTGCTCTGTGGGCAAGGGAGAGACAAAAGATCTTTTTCTCTGAATCATTCTCTAATCTTCCTTGGAATTGCACTCTACTATGCTGCAAGATATGCACTGGGAAAAAATATGAGATGCTAAATAATTCCTAGGACCCATCCTATCGAGATGTAGCTTCTTATTGTAAGATTTCTTTATGTATTGGCATGAGGAAGAGCAGCATGTGACATGGAAGTAGATCAATAACTAGTAATAACATGTTGCAATTACACCTGAAGAATTGCAGGAACAGAAAAAGTCCCTCATATTGTGTGTGTGTGTGTGATTTTGAGTGTGTTTTGGGGTGGTTTTTTTTTTTTTTTTTTTCACAGAAGACAAAATAGCACTAAAAATATCTGGAGTAAGCATTTTTGGACTCTCATTGATCTGATATTTCTGGGAGCAACACTAAATTTCAGTATTCTGGTTTCTTTCTCACAGGAATGAATATAATTTTAAACTCACTGGTACTGTTGCTATATAGATAGTACCTTGCCTACACAGTTTGCATACTTTTGCATTTGAATATTCTTTACTCAGCCTTTTCAAAAAGTGAAATATTTAGCAGAATCAATTCATTTTAGTTCAGATAGGCCAGTCAGAAAGATGCAGATGTAATCAGCATTCCTTGTCTCGTTCTTCCTCCCCTCCTTTTCCAAAGAGGAGCAATTTGCTGTAGTCAGCCCTATCATAGTTCACTGGGGTCTGACCATTTAGAAGAATAAGGGTCTATCTTGCCTATTAAAACCTCTCTGAGTGGTACAATGGAACCATATTGCCACACTGCTTTTATCTTCTTTGCTGAACATCCCAGCGTGTTAACCCCATGCTATATGTTGCTATCCTACTGGAGTTGCAGTTGAGAAAATTAAATGGTTATGGTAATTTAAAGGTGTCTGAGAAATGCTGAAAAGAGTCTATTCAGGCATGTCTTTCTTTACAATGAAATACTGGCAGGTTTCAGAAAAGGATTCTTCTTCTATTAGAATCCAAATAAACAGTTTTCCCCTAGAGATCGCCTGTCTAACTGTGGAATAATAACTCTAGACAAAAGCTGTATATTGTCATCTTTGACATTTTACCTTTATTACATGCTTAGTTTTTCCACGAATTATAACATTCTTCAAATATGATTAGATGTGCGCAGTGGTGAATCAGGAATTGTTAATCAAAATTGCTTTAAACAGTCACTCATGAGAACAGGCATCAGTGAAATACGGGAAAGGGCATAATGAAGAGACTATCTGTAGTCTAAAAGGTACCCTTTAGCAGGATGCAATTTCAAACAAGATGTTGGAGAGGTAATATGGGTATGTGTATTAAGCACTGTGGCAGAAATTGAGTTCATAATGATGTGAGCCTCAATGAGCTTCAGCTAAAGGTTGAAGAAGATGTAATAAGCCAAACTGAAAACTGAACTTTTTTTTTTCCTCCTCCTTTTAACTGCAGTATGAGAAAGAAGTGACAGGGAAGAATGAGAAGAAGGAAGAAGAGGGCTGGGGTAAGAGAGAAAGAGAGAAGGAACTAGTGAACCCAACAAAACCATACTGAGTGTTTGAGGCACTTAAGTACAAAATTGCAGATACTCAGTCGTAGACACAATATTCATCTGTTGAGGGAGCAAAAATTGAAAGTGGGATTCCAAACCAATATTATACCTCTGCTAAGGATCTTGGTCTGGCTGTCTTGGTCAGGCTGCATAGCTGCTGAGCTTCAGGCTTCTATCTCCTTTGCCTAATGCAGATCATTGGTTCTTGGAGGATGACCCTAACAGCATGGTGTCCTCAGGTCCGTAAGTTTTTAGTTACAATCAGTGTATGTGATTGCACACAATATGGTTCAGAGTGCTAAAAAGTGTGATTATAGTTACATTTTAAAATCAGACATTTCGATGCAAAATTTTTCTTCATTAGCTCTATGTGTTCAGTGTGATAAACATTGCACACTGATCCTAATTCAGTTTTGTGAGAATTTGAATTTCTTTCTATTTTTCTGTGATATATTCAAATAGCATTCATAGCAACCCTCTTTATTTCTTTGGAAAGGAGACTCTGGATTGGTCTGTATGGGTTTTCTGGTAAAGAGTTTGTTTAATGCCTGTCTCCCTATTATATTTAATATTGTGTTTAGTTTTGTAGTGGCATATCTTACATCTAGTATATGTAGAGCAATCAAGAGATTGCATTGTTGACAGACTGGTTAACTTATGATTCTGAGTTCTGTCTTTCTGCTTTGCATGCAAAGGAAAATCATATTTATGCACTAAAGCAGACAGACTAGCATCTTTGAACCTATATTTATCCCTTGATAAGAGTTTAGTACACATAATTTTCCAACATTCCCCTAACAATAAATGTGAAACTCCAGCTGCAGGGACTTTTTCTCTAATATGTATCCAAGCAGTTCAAATCCTAAAGTCTTTAGCTAAGATTTCCAAAAAGTTAAGACCTAAAAATATTTTGCAGACCTGAAATGAAGAGGCTATAATCATAGTTTTATATAGGCTAACAAAGCCATGTGTTTTTTACATTATGATATATATAAATTTAGCATAATATCTTAAATCAATATATCTAAAAAAAGAATCCAATAAAAGATATCTATATTGACTGTATGTGTTTTTGATTTTACTTCTAAAAAGGTTTAGTACATATTTTCAGAATGAATAGCATTTTCTTCCCAATCTGCTACAAATTGGAACCTGGTGGTTGTCAACAGCCTTTAATGAAATTCAGTTCTGGGCTTAGGATCACTCCAGAGCCTATCCAAGCCCTTCAGCAGCTTTTAAGTGGGGGATTGGACCTATATTCTTAACTCCCTTAGCAGAAGTGAGCTGAGTGCCAAATTACCCTGCAGATTTGGGAGAGCTTCGCAGTGAAATGAGGAGTAGCTGATTAGTGGGGAAAGCAAAATATTCTTGACTGTTGCCAGAGAAACTTAATCCACTTCACTGTCAATAGTAACAATGCTGGAATGAATCTGCTAAGGCTCTACTTAGACCACGGGGCTTGAAAATCAGGTTTTGAAGCAAAGAACTTGATCAATGTGTCCTCATTTTCATTTTGCAGAGGTTGGGTGTGCTCAGCTGTCACATACTAAAAGGGAGCATAAATATTTCCACTTCTCTTAACTTATTGGAAAATAAACACCCTAATACAAAGTTTATCTTCATCTTAATGTTTATCCTGAAGCAGATCACACCATAAAAATTGTGCAGAAGCTGGTTGTTTTCATTTAAAACAAGATTTTAATCACAGGGTTAGATATTTCTCTGCAGTCATATGTGTTTTTCTCAGTCCATGTAAATACCTCAGACAGGGTCAGGCTGAGGTATTTTAAGGCTTTCCATGGCAGCCCTTCTATCTTCCTGGAAGACCAATAGACTTTTGCTGTCTGAGGTGTGAATGAAGTATTGATTCGGAGGGGATCAAACCTCTGTGGTGCTTTGTAAATCAGGAAAACATCAATGAATCAACAAGGATTTTATGGCTGGAAGACCTAAAAAAGAAGTTACTCACTTTCCATGAGGGTGTTTTAAGGAAATAAGTGCAGTTCCAATCTTAATAAAATCTAACGACTGTGGGTGAAACTGTTGTTCATTGCCACCAGCAAAGCCAAGAACTGACCTATGTGACAGCCTTGATGATGGCACTCACCTGTTAAGATTTGATTCAATCTGCCCTTTGGATTCACCATGGTCATTCATAATCACCACTGACCTTCTCAGTAGGAGTATTAATATAATTATGGTTTATTTCATTATGGTGGTCATTACTGGTGATGCATTTATGTTTCATACAAAATGTTGCCTGAGTTCTTTCAAACTGTGATGCAAGTCTATTAGGAAGCTTGCACATAACACTTGAATGTCAAAGTTTAGATGTATAAGGCTGAGAGTAACAAGTTCCATTAGGCATACTTTTAAGGTATGCACAACTTGATTATTTGATATCGTTCTCTCATATCATTCTTGTAAGTGTGCCTCAAAATTCCAGCTACAAACTAAATATTAATTGGGATGCTGACATTTTACATACTGCCAGGCAAAAGAATGTTTAGGAGGATGTAGATGCCTGGAGTCTCCAGAACCTTAATTAACCGGTGATTTCCATTCCACCAAAATGCTGTAACACTACCCCTGATGATTAAAAAAGTACTTACAAAGGAGGCTAGAAATGAGTGTTATTTCTTTCTACACCATGAGAGGAGCTTCATTAGAAGGCAGACACCTGCTAGGGGAGCAGAAGGATTACTGCTCTTCAAGTGCAATGATGAGTTGTCTGTCATTAAGAAAGCATGTAAGACTGTGGAATAGCTTTGCTTTAGTGTAAGTTAACACACAGTTAAGCCTGGAATGCAGATTTCTTGTCAACTGGAAGTTTATTACATTTGTTGGATAATCCTTTTCAACACATCATTTACTTCAGTCATTAAATAGTTGGAAATAACAGATTGCTGTTTTCTCTCTTGTTGCATTCCTAGTCCAATCCTCATGGTCCTACATGCACTCTGACCAGTGGTACACATTGTTAAATTTCTTACTAGCCATCCTGCCTGAATAAGTGCATTTGAGAGACTGATTTTCTTTGAACCTACCTCGTAGCCTGTGGATTCTGAGTACTAGGGAGAGAGGCTGACTCTGTGTAGCTGACTGTAGGAAATCCATGGGTACTTTAGGACAGTTTCAAGGCAATATAAAGAAGCAGACTGTGCCAACAGGAAGAAAATATTAGGGGTCTGGGACAGTGAGCATGAATGTTATTATTGTCATTGCATGTGTCTCGGTCTTTCTCAGTATAGATATATTACCTTCTGTTCTCATTCATTCTCGACATTGACTTTGATTTCAACTCCTATCTGAATTTATTCACATTCACTATAACTTGTCTGCTGAAAAGTGAAAATAATCTAGACAGGAAAGAAGAATGTACCAAATGACTGATATATCCAATTAAGCCTTCTCTGCGGAGATATGAGATATTCAAAATGTGATGTGGGTAATCAATACACAAGGCAGAACACAGTTGTATGAAATATTATTTTAATAAATGAATTCATCTAGGAACCCTTGATCTGCTGACAAACATTTTTTGTCAACAGGAAATAAGTTTGAAAAACATTATTCTTACTTAATACATTCTCATACATGCTTTGTTGGTTTTAAAATAATAGCTTTTATATTATTTGTTCTGTTAACTTAATTTCACTGTGAGTTGTTGCTTCCCTTCACTCATGCTCTGTAGCTTTTAATTTTGATAGGAAAAAAGTGAATCTTCCCAGTTTCTACATGTTCCTCTCAAGCTAGGCTTGCTCCCTCTTGCACTGTGTGTGGAAAATGTCTTCATGATCACAGATAATTTCTTGAGTATTCATTAATGTTTGGTAGGTGTGTGTATGAGGTATAGATAAATGCATGAAGAAATGCTACTATGAAGAATGAGACAGACATCTGTGCCTTTGTCCTGCAATTAAAAATTAAATGCTGTGGAGAGGGTGAAATTTAATTTCTGTGTTGCACGAAAATAGTCTTTTCAGCCATGAAAAAATTTGAGACATTAAAAGCATATAAGCATATTAGAAAAAAAAAAAAAAAAAAAAAAAAAAGAAAAAGAAAATGGAGCTTCTTGTGTAATGTCTAATCAGCCACCAAATCCCCAGAGTTACAAGGCATAGCAAATGCCCCAAAGGAAGGGACAGCTATAAGGCTATAAGTATGTGTGGGACTTTATACACCTTGAAGAACACAGGTTTAAGACCCCAGTCCAGGACTGCTAAATCCTTGCTCTGTGTGGGATCCTGAGTCTTTTGAAGGGTGCACTCGAAGTCCAAGCCTCAGCACACAAAGCTAAGGGCTGCCATGTGTTGTGCACCTCCTGTTGCATGAGCATTCCTGAGTGTGCTTCTAGCTCCAAGCTCAAGGCGTAAAAGTTGCAGAGCTCCTGTTTATGAAAGAAAATCTTCATGACACAGAATTCTGGAGTTCTGAGGCAATCCTCTTACTGAGATTGCAGACTGTAAGTGATTAGAATTTTGCATGCCTTTCTAGTTAATCGGGTTGAAGCTCATTTTTCAGCACCCACCCCACTAAGGGCAGTACAATGCACAGGACCACACTAAAAAAAGGTTTCAAATAAGACATCCTGAAATACCTCAGTGTGGACCTCAGTCCTTTAGTATCCATTTAATGGATACTAAATGATTTAGCCAATAATACAATTCAGACATGACCCACCTGGTCATGATAATGATAATTACATTCCTTTGGTATAAGGAATTCCTTGGTAAACTGCCAAACACCACCACTCCAAAGTACCTTTTGCAGAGTGTCAGAAGTAAAAAGTATGTTGTCATAGCAATTTTAGGGATTATTGAAGGAGTAAATGTTGCAGATACATGTCCTGAGTACACAGACTACAGAGTTTACGGTGGTAGGAGGATTTGAGATTTTGATTTTTCCCTTATAATTTTAGCACTATAAAGTCAGGTAATAAACTATAACAAGTCAGGTAATCTGTAATCTGAACCATCAATCCCACTTCATAGACAGACACCTACAGAAAGTTTATTATAAAGTTTATTTTATTTTATCCTTGTTTAGGTTAATTTTCACCTTTCAATTACAAACGATGTAGACTTACATAAATAATTTAGATTATTGAAATTGATGCAGATATTTATGTAAAAAAAAAGCAAAAAACCCACAAGGAACCAAAAAACCAAAACTGAACACCAACAAAATAATAAATGAATAAGCATGGGAGATAATGACAGCACAAACTATTATCATTTTCACCATGAATATCTTGTTAGATAGATGCTGTTTAGATCCAAAACCAGATTTCTTACCTTGCAGAAAAAGTTAAAAAGTGCACAGATGTTTATTTGACAGAAGATGGCCTCTGAAGTAGTCTCTCAACATCTGGTTGTTGTTAGTAGATTTCTTTTCAAATTTTTCCTTAATTTTCTCTCTTACTCTTCAGGACTCACAATATTTATTTATGATACCTGCCAATGTATTTTCTAATATATTTATGAAATGCCATATATATTGGACATTAGGTATCTTATTGTCATTTTATATGTCTTCAAGGAGATTATTTCCCTGAATTGCTATTACTCTCCTTACCCTCTCTAGCTGTACTGTCCATAGTAATGTACTCTCTTTTCTCCCTATCCATGCACTTACTTACTTTCAATTTAATGTGAAAAATGAGAAATAATAAGTACCTGAAGTTGACTGTGGCTGTGTTTGTCAATAATTCAAAATAGGACACAATGGTTAGATAATAATTCAGAACTTCATTTATTTATCACAACACTCTGACATAGAGGCTGTTGATGAAAAATCCTTCACTCTGTCCATCACCTACCACTTTTTGTACATTTACTGTTCGGAATATAATGGACCTGAGCTGAAAATCCTGTTATCAGATTTGTATCTGATTACACAGCATTTGCTGTTCTGACTTAGAAATTGGGCAGCTCATGAGTATCTGCATAAAAAACATTTAAATCTTTTAAAAAAATCTTAAGCGAATAAAAATCTTTAAAAATGTTTCATAGGGTACTTATCTGGTTTTGAGGTTGCATTTAAATATAATCTATTTAATACAAAATACAACATGTCTATAAGGTAAGTGTTGAAAGTCTATTACTCTAAATTCTTTATTTGTGAAATATATACTTGCTGCATTTCCACGGAAACAGGAACTGGGACCTCTAATTATTTAAGGATATTTTTGTAGCTGTTTTTAAACTAGGTTAGCTGATCATTATTTTCATTATTTGGATGCTGTGTTGGTTGTCTTGTGAGAGTTGTGCTTCCCCAATTTCACTGTCAGAATGCCTTTATCTCAGAAACATTCATGCAGCACAAGGAGTTACTGGTATCCCATCTTAGCTGAGAAACTTTTGAATGTGTAATATGGAATGTACCTTCTCTTCATTGCCTTTCCTGCCTCAAGGTACATAAAATTCTTGAATTCTGTACTAACAGTTAACTATGAGAAGAAATTCCTTGATATATGCCACTGATGATAGGCTTTATTGAAGGCAAGGAGAAGCAAATTAATCACAAGTAAAGCTGTCTTATAAACATGAAATTTAAACAGCCTTTGATAACTAAGGCTGTTTTCTTAGAGCTATAACCTCTGGATGTCTTGTTCTTTTTTTCCATCTTCTCCCAATGTTCCAGTTTTCATCATTTGTTTTTTATCCAAACTTCTACTTGTCCTCTCTCAAAAAGTTACATTTCTCTGTCTGATCTCTCTTCTGTATTGGCATATATACAATTTTCTCTATTATATTGATTTGGGAATTAAAACAATATTGTTCTCTGATTAAAAAATCACAGTGAAATATGATAAGGCAAAATGACAGCAGGTTACTTTTATGATCAGGTNAGGGGAACATTTTATTAGTTATTTTATGAGCAGAAACATCTTTATTGAGGAAGTCCTTGACAACTCTTCTTAGGTATTGGTAGGAGGAGATCTTTTGGTAAAAAAATAAAATGAAGATGACGTATAGAACAGCAGTCTTTTGTTTTTAATTTTAGTGCAAGATAAAATACAATCAATATTAGCATGTGAATGAAGAAGGAAAAATCCCAACCCAGATCTAGATTACGTTTGTTCTACAGTAATATTGTATTTGCACCCAGCTCTTACTGCAAGATTTTAATCTGACTTTTTATCCAAACTTTTCTATATTCTTTCTTTGTAACCTCATTCCTTCAATTATCAGACTTATATTTTTAGTTTAATATTCTCTGTTAATCACTTTCATGTTTCTTTCATGTTTCTTGTTTGTAGATTAAATCCTATCTTCCCATATTTTAACCTCTTTTTCTATACACCTGTTTTTGCTTCTTACATTTACTAGCATCTCTATTTTGTCCATGGTATTCATCATATCTATTTATAAAACGTCCTTTTGTCTTCTGTTCCACTTTTACACAAGATGAGAAGCTGTTCCTTTATTTGCACCAATTCCTGACATAAATTGAACATATTAATGCAATAATTTGAGAAAAAAGAAATAAAGCATTTTTTGACTTTAATCAGAACATTGCCTGTGCTCCTACTTTATCATCAATACACTTTTGTAAAATTATTTTCTCTATTTTTTTAGAACAGCCTTTGCCCTTCTGTAGCTATGGATAATGACTGTTTATAATTGTAAATTAATACTTATAGGCTGGAGATCTCAGAATACATAATAAATCTCTGAATGCATATCTGAGGTGGATATGATCTGAAAGTTTATGTCAGTCTTCACTGCGGATGAGTGTAGTAGGATGTTCTGACTAAGTGGGAGGTAAAACAGCTTGAATTTTACCCAATTTTCAAAAGTTATGAGTGGTGCATATAAAAGGGGGGGTAACTCTTCTTTTGGTGTTAAAGAATGCTGAGACAAGCCTGAATCCCAAAGTTAAAAATTCTGAGAATGTGAAGAACAGCAACTTGCACACGTGAGGATGTGTCAGAGAAAGTTCCTCTTAAAGGAACCAATAAGTGATGGAACTGACAGCTTGTCTAGAGCTGCCAAATTGGGATGGCTAGCCTAGAAACATATGAGTGACCATCAATCACTGTGGACTATAAAAGCACAGTCTCACTTTTTAACAGCAGGAACTTCTAACACACCCATTCTACCAATGTGTGGAGATTCCTCTCTTGAGTGGGACACCCCTTAAGGTTACTCCTCAAACTGAGCAAAAAAGTTCTGCCCACGGTCATTGCCGTGAGTGAGCAAAACCAATCTCTACTCAACAATTTTTTTCTAGCTCTAGTATTTTTGCCTCAACATTGCTTTAAAAATAGCACACTATACTAGTAGTTATAGCTACCTATATTGAGTAAAAATGCTTTTGATTAAGGTACTTTAGTTTAATCATTATTATAATGAATTCAAATAAATAATTCTTCAATATTGGTCTGCAATCCTTAGTCCCACAGGACAAAGTTGCACAAAGATTCAATCTATATAATCCTTTAGATATAAGCTGTTTACCAAGTCTGGGACTAGGATTTAATGCAGTTGCACCTACACTCCTCTCTGAGAAGGAATTTAGAAAGGAAGGGGGTCCTTTCTGAATCTTGTGGTTCAACAGGAGGACTTCTCTAATAAACCTTGCCTGAAGCTTCCATTCAACCTGTGAGATTGACAAAATGCTCATTAGCAGTACATGAGAACAACGTTTAGTGCCTAATCAGTCTGGGCCTTCCAGATGTTTCTTCTTACAACAAAAAATATTTTGATGATATGCTGTTAAACTGGTTGGCATGGTCTTCAAGAAGTAATTTTGATAAGCACAACTTATCAAAAGTGGTGTGTGTTTTCAGCTAATGCATCCAGTCAGTGCAGGGCTGGTGGCCATTGAACCTCCTGCATTTTTTTATGTTCAATCATGGTTTCTCTAATGAAGAGGTAGGCATGAAACAAGGAGCGCTGAAAAATTTTGCATGAAAGATGTGCTTTTGGGGGTGTTTCCACTGCTTTTGGTTGCCTGAGACCTCATATGCAGAATGGACTTCAACAAGGTCAGAAATACCTTTACAATTTCTATCCTTCAGCATCCACTAGAAGTTTTGGAGCTCTTTGGTCTGTTACAACTCAATCTCATTATGGAACAGCACAAGGGAAAACTATCAGCTAATTTCCTCTTTCTTTGTTGGTGAAACAGGCAGCATGGGGAAAGGTGTTACATGAGTAGCAGCAACTAGACTTCCTTTGACTCTTGTGGAGACCACAGTGGAAGCACAGATGATGCCCTTAGAACTCTTCACATTTACTGTTCCTGATGAAATACAGACAGCACAGTTTAAAAAACAGTTTAAAAATGGTGTTCTTTAGGCTTTGAGTGCTTACTCAATTGGTCAATTAAATAATTGGTCATATTTTTTAACATAATATAATCTGCAAAATATAAATTCAATCCAATGAAGAAGCCTTCTCTTCAAGTTTATGATGGTGGTGAAGAAGCCTTTCTCTTCAAGTTTTCCTCTGTTATGGAAAGAAAAAGAATCTTATTTTTTCTTTAAATAAATAATGTAAAAGTTATGAATGAAATCTCTATTAGAAAACTCTGTATTTTCTTTTTTTTCTATTGATCCTGAACATACCAGCTTTTAAATTTGATATGAAATCTCTCCTATGGTTGGAAGCTGCACTACTTCTTCACAGCTCTTTCCTTGTGAAAGTCACAATTCCTCAATTTTTTTCCTGTATAGGCTGGTCTCAAAAATAGACAGGATCCCCTTTGTTTAATGTTTTACTTCAACTCTGTACAAGTGTCAATGAGAGATCTCAGGAGAGATGAAAGCTTTCTCATGAGATAAAATGACAATCAACTATGTTGATAAAAGTCTCTATACATCAAGTTTAGTTATTTTATAAAAAAATAATGTGCAATTAAGAGCTAAATCAAATAGATTATTTTAGCTCACCTGTTGAAGTCAATTATGTTAATGTCATTAAATAAATGTGGTAGTAACACTGTCTGTAATTAATTTAAAAATTATCTGAGATTGATATTTGACCAAATTTGCCAGCCTTTGGTCACTATATAATTTCTGATACCATGAACACTATGCCTTATATGACTTATGTATTATAGATATGACAAACTATATGATCTCTCATATGCACTGAAAAGAACCAAAAATGCAGTCCTCCCTGTTTAGATAACCTATCCAGATTTTACCATCTGTACTAGACCATTGTCTCGAAATAACTATTAGTACAACTTGTGTGCAGCAAAAGGGTGGCCTCCTCCACTGCAGCCTTTTTAAGCTTCTGCATAGAATTTCCATAGCACAGAGTAAGCCACAAGCCATGGATGACCCAGTGGTTCCAGCTTCCCATGAAAGGGTTTTAACCAGGCTGCTGGGCACCATTTCAGAGGACTGTATTGGCAATTTCACCCTTCATGGTGTTTATTCTTCTAGCTTCAGGAAACATTTTGTCTATATTTGCACCTTGACTTACATCCATAATTCTCTTTAAAGCCTAGATACCCTGCACATCTCTACTACATAGAGCTACACTGCCAAGTTATTGCCCAAGTTACTGAAATGAATTCTTAATATTCAACATTGTATATTACTGCTTTTGTCTTGCAATCTTCTTATATCCTGGTACAGTAATTGTATAGCCAGTAGAGGTCCTGGTGAAAAAGAAGAAGAAATTTTCTGCATCTGGCTTTGTTGCTGTAAATCTACATAAGAGTCAGTTAAATGCATTACTTTTGTTTGACTGATTAATATAAAAATAAAATAACTCATTCAAAACAAACATGAGAAATTTCTAATGGGCTGTGTTAATTGCTCACATTTATAGTTACATTTAGGTAGAAAAAAAAAATCTTACTTATTCTGTGACATGTTCTGGAATCCTGATTCAAGACTTCTGAGTCCTAAATTTCTCCAGTGTTTGTTTTCAGGTATAATATTTCTAAAAGGTATATTTCAACATTTATAATGACAGCTTGGTTATATCTTTATTAGAAGCATCTTAAATTAGTGTATATTATCAACAAAATCCTTCTGATGATGATGAAATATAGAGCTTTTCTTTATCATTCATCCTTTAGGAGCATAAGGACTAAAATATCCTAGTATACCCAAACTAAACTTCTGATCCTACATTTCTCATGTTATGTCTTAACTAAAGTTTGTGCTGAGGCTCAGGTAATGTATTTGATCCAAGTTTCTCAACAAACATCTCAAGCATGTACACATTTTTCATCATTAAAAATACAGGTTGACATTAGTTTCTCTCCTCTGTCTCTGTGTAGGATGGAGAACCCAGGTTTGTATCTATGTCCACAGCTAAATTATCACAAGTCATTTTAAAGTAGCCATTTTGATTCACAGCTATCTTTAATGAACTGTGAAGCCTACCTTGCTTCCCTATTCTAGTTTACCAAATATAGTGCTGCCAGGATTACCTCTTCTCCTGTTTTACTGAACATCTCTTCCTGTTTTTTAAATTTCTTTGTTGGCTTCCAATTTCCTTTTACATCAAGTTCAATCTCATCCTTTGCCTTTATCTTTAATATTCCACCCATTTTTTTTTTCTCAGATTATTAACCTGTCCCTTACCTGTAGCTCTTTGTACTGAAAAGTCTAAATGCTTCTTAGGTAAGCAAGATCTGTGTAATGTGCAACCTGGGAATGATTAAAGCTTTTCGCATTGGTTTCACTTTATGTTTGCACTATAATGCTGGTAGTAATGATTCTCAGTTTAAAAAGTGCATTGAAATCTAAATATGAAAAAGACTGTAACACTCACCCATTATTTAAATTTAATTTTAATTGCAGATTCTTCATCAGAGCAGTAATTATAAGATCTAATATTAGGCTTGTTCTATTCAGGGTTATATAGAAAGACACCTAGATGAGAGCTGAATCCCTTACTTAGTGAGTTCCATTACATCTTGGTTTTTCAAGCTGATTTGTTCTCCCTTGTAATGGGCAGTTGTCATAACAAATTATGAGTGAACACTCGGACACTGGCAGTACTGAGGTTTTCCAAAATAAGAAGGCTCAAATATAATTATACGTAATCTGCTATCTTTGAGTGAGGAGGTCACTCTCCATTACCTACGTCTGAAAGGAAACTGGCTGTACATCTGGAGGATCATGCCTCCATGGAGAAATAATTGGCAACTTAATCCAGGTTTTTTGTATATCATAATGGTCTTGTATTATTACACCTGTTTCCCTCAAAAGACTTGGAACTCTGAATATTTGTAGTGAGATTCGTACAGTAAGTGTGTTCTCAACATCTGTATTATGGTAATTGGGATTTGCAATACTGCTGGACAGTGGAGTCTTGGGTCAGTTCTAGAAATGGGGAAATTCAAATTATAAAGTCCAAGTACTTGATTTTAAAGCTGGGCATACTTAGCTATGCAAGAGGACAGAGCCTTTCATGTGGTCCCCTGAAATCAGCCCATCATCAAGACAAGGTATTTTTTTTCTCCTTTGGATAATGCAAGGTTTTATTTAATGTGTTAAATTTATTTTATGATATCAGAGTAATGTTCATGTTTTTATAAAATATGGTTAGGGGATCACTAAGGGGAAAAACACAAAGCACATTCCCTTCCTCTTAAAAAAATAGTGCTATTTTGTGAAAAGTTTTAAATGTAAAAACCCTTTGGTTCTCAAGTGAGATATCTGCTGTGCTCTGCTTGCCAGTTTATTTAGACTGAAAAGTTTGTGGCACTAAAGGACCTATTCAGGAACAACTCTGATCCTAAGGTCGTTATATACTGGGATTAAATTAAAGGGAAAAAAAAGAGAGGAAGATCAGGAATAGGAAGAGCATTTGCACTGAACTAATTGCACGATAGAAAAGAGAACTGAGAAAAATATTTCATAGCAATAATCTTTGCAATTTTCAACCCTAAAATTTTTAAATATTTTATGTTATTTTTCTAGTATGTAATCAATGCTAAATGCTTAGAACTTTTTTATGTATAGTAAAATTTATTGTCTCCAGTTTCCTCTGCATATTATATGTTTTACACGTATGCTTTTCTTTAAATATTAATTTTCAGTGACTTTTTGTTGTTTTCTACACTGAAATGGCTTAACAAATTCAATACCATGTGAGTCTTAAGTCTCCAGGGAGATGACATATCTCAAGTCCATATTATGTAGACTAAACATTTACGCAAATGATTCCTTTAGTCCCCATTATGGCATCTTAAAACCCCTTTACTGTTCCTTTAGTCCCCATTATGGCATCTTAAAACCCCTTTACTGTTCCTTTAGTCCCCATTAGGGCATCTTAAAACCCCTTTACTGCACATCTACACAACTGGTCAAAGCACCTCTGAAGCCAGTGTTGTTAACTGTATCAATAATTACTATTTCAAAAAGTCATTAGTAAAAGCTATCTGAGTTTTCAAGGCAATTAGATTTCATCCTTTGTATGTAAGTTCTACAGGAGACTTTGAACAGCACAATGCTTCATAATAGTTTACGGTACTGAATTTGATTTAGTACCGTAGAGAAATGTGTGGTGTATCCTTAAAAAACCCAGTGATGTTTTAGCAGTGGTTAGTGATTCATGCAATTACTGAACGAAGTGTCATGAAGAGCTTCTTTACTGTCTTTGCTTAGCATAAGCTGACCAATGTACATCAAGTGTATGACATTTAATACAGATGGACATCTGGAGTCTTCTCCTTGTAAAAGACTAGGAAAATTGAGAAATATCCAAAACTGAGATGAATGCAATTTAGCTTATCTTATTGTATTAGAGAATTATTTCCTGGAGCTGGAATTGCTGTTTTATAATAGATTATATAATTACAGGGTGAGGTCATCACTGACCTAAATAATTATTTTATAAAGGTTAGTATTGATACCAAGTTCAGAGACAGAAATTCTGAAAACTTTGAACATGCTGAACTAGTTTACAGAAATTATGGAATTTGTAATATATCTGTGAACTACATCATGGAACTTATAATCATCCATGCCCCAAGGTATACTTCTCTTACAGTTTTTCAAGTATTCAGTACTATAAAACATTAGAGTTAGATTTGAGCAGTTTAAAATCACTCTTGTGCATATGCAGACTTTCTGGTTTTGTTTTTTTCTTGACCGAAAAACTTTTTTTTTTTCCTTGGTTTTATATATATTGGGCTAATTTTTAAAGAAAGTTCCTTTTTATACTGCATTTTTTGGATATCTTTCTTCCTTTAGGTCCAAGGTTCTGGGTGTTGTCATTTCATTTGGGGAGAGTAATAAGCATACTTGAGTAAGAAATATGGCTTGCTTTAGAAAAAAATCTAGACATGAAAATATTTAATTTTCTTTCTGTAGCTATTTGTCATACATAGTGTGAACAGGTTTGACTTCATTAGCATAAAGGTTGTGAGAAGTAGTGTGCACTGTTTCTGGTGACCTATTGCTTTTAGTATTTTTTCACACTAAGGGAAAAATGTATTTTTTTCTTCATCAGAAAAAATGAATAAATATGTATGGAGATGACAAAAAAAGACACAGAAACTGTGTGAAATCACAAAGCCTTAGTTTTGGAGTTCTGTAATAAGGTAAGAGATATTTTTTATTTGAGATCTCTCAATTTATATATGTAGTTCACTAAAGAAATTCCTGATAGCATGTACAGGTGTAATATATTTACTTGTAAACAGGGCAACATAATGCTGAATTTGTAGCTCACTCCCACAAAGGCAAGGTGATCCTTGCTATCCCTCAGAACTCTAATAACATTGTGAGGTGTTTAATTTTGCATGCATTTTATTTGTTAGTTTTTTATAATGGGATAACCCATGTTAATATATCTAGGCATAAACACAACTGTCTACAATACTGAGGGCTGAATATAATTTATGATGGTTAAGCAGTGGACATCATCCCCAGGTCTGGATAAGCAACATATTTTTATAAATCTTTTTGCAGAAAACAAAAATATATGAACAGAAAAATCAGTTTAGAGTCAACCAAACAAATAAAATTAAACCCCAATGATATAAAAACTATCTTGTATAGTAGTAACTGTTCTTTTCCTTTCTCTTTGCTCTTCATCTGAAAGTTTCATCTAACCACTCTGTTTATCCTGTTAGGGTTGTTTTAATATATAATCAGCTTTCTTTCCCTTCACCTTAAGCAATCTGTAACTTCTCATTTTGAAGTAGCATTTTTTATTTAAGGGTTCAATTTTTAAAATTGCTCAGGCAAAGAAATTCAAAGATTCCTAGAATTGTTGTTTTGCTTAAGAAATACCAGCAAAGAACAGCTTTCAAACCCCTCCATTCTTTCTATCCTGTCAGATCCTTTCAAACAAAACCACTAGGAAGACCATCCCAGAGCACAGGATTTTGTCCAGACAGTTCTTGAGTATCTCCTGTGCAACCTCTCTGGGAAACCTGTTCCAGTGCTCAGTCACCAGCACAGTAAAGAAGTTCTTCCACATGTTCAGGTGGAACTCCCCGTGCATCAGTTTCTGCCCATTGCCTCTTGTCACACTGCTTGGCACCACCTAGAAGAGCATGGATCCATCCTCTTGACACCCTCCCTTCAGATACTGATAGACATTGGTGAGGTCCCTCCTCAGTCATCTCTTTTTGAGGCTGAAAAGAGCTTTTTGAGGTCCAGCTCTTCATCCTGTCTTTATAAGAGAGATGCTCCACAGATCGAAAGTGCAATTATATACTGAAACATTTTAAAACCAGGAAAAGTCCTGTCAGAATCATACCTATGGAAAAAACCTTGTTCTGAGAGTCTGTGCTGAGTTTCTGGCTAACCACTTCTCTCTTTCTTTCTTTCTTGCACACTCATTTTTAGTGTCAGAGGTTATACTGACGTTTCATATACCTCTGCCTGTTCATATCTTAAAAAGAACTGCAAAGATCTTTCAAGTAACCAATACCAACAAATCAACTAAAATAGGATCCTGTAATCACGAAGAATACCTTCTAAAAGTGTATTGGTATACATGCTAATTCACTTTTTATGGTGTCTTCAAAATCATGCTTGGAGCACAATTACCACTACAGCTCTTGTTTCTTTTTATGCTCAGAGTTGCAGTTGGTTTATGTGATTGCCATATGTAGCGTAGCAACTGAGCTGAAATTAAAGTTTTCAAGATTTTTTTATCAATTAAACCACTTTATAGTTCAAGATAAAAATGAGAACTGTGTTATATTTTTATGCAAATTTGGTTTAATTCAGCTGACCTACTTGTTATTATTTCACTAGAAGTCAGAGACATTAAAAATGGCTGTTTGAGGAAGGGATAGTAAGAAATTAAACAGACAGATATTCAGTACTTCCAGTGTGAATATTAGGTCCTTAGAAAAAAAATCAGTGGGTGGATTAAACATGAAAAGAACCACTTTAGCTATTTTTTCCCTGTGTCCACAGGACAGATCCTAGTCTCTTCCATTTGACAAGCCCTGCAAAATCCTCAGCACATCAAACCCAGGGCAAATAAAGTTTTTGCTATAGATGAGGAAGCTACAGGGCAGACAGCAGCTTCCCAAGGAGATGCACCAATTGCAGTAGAAGCATGCAGCAAGTGTAGCACTGAGACAGTTTGAGTTTGCCTTAATAACTAGATTTGAAAGAGGTATAATGAGCAGTGGGCAAGCCCCAGAATGTGGATTTAGGGTTTCACCCATTATTTGTGCATGTTTTTCCTGTTGCACAAATGGTGTTCTCTGGCATCAGATCCTTTGTGTGCAGAATGCCAAAACACAGAGGCTCAGCAGTTCTGTAGCTCTCGTCCTCCACCCTGTTGCACCCTGGTCTGGGTGGTGCTGTGATGCCTTTCAGGCAGTTGGACTCTCAACAGCAAGACTTCGGCCACAGCTGTGTGTGCACATATGTAACACAACAGATGTCTAAGAGAGCAAAGTTGCATGAACAAGAAGGACCTTTGCAATACATGGCTGTATTCATGGTACTTTATTTTTGTAATCAAGATTATACTATCAAGAGGCACATACTTAAATGCTGCAGAACAGAAAGAAAATGTAATTCTTTTCTCAGAAACCTTGACACCTTCTCCTTTATGTCCTTATACTACTGAACATAAAAATATGATGACAAGTCTAAGAATTAAATTTATTATTTTTTTTTTCTGGTACATTTTTTGTGTCTATTTGAAGTAGTAGTACTTAGGAATCCAGAACTGAAATAAAATGATTTCTTAAAGACTGCACTGAAATGTGCTTAAGCATAATAACCACTTTGAGGTATAATTTGTACTTAATGGAACTTAATCCAAGTTCTAGTATAGATGGATCTGGACCATTGGTTATGATTGGTCCAGAGAAATCTTTAGTTTGTAGACTTGTGGGTCAATGCAGGGTTAGATGATATCATGCTGAAACTGCAAAATGGAAAACAAAAACACATGGTCACCAGCATATTGCCCTTGACTGAAATTATGCAGAGCAAGATACTTTTGCACAGCTCCAGAGGTCTTGACCTAAGAAAGACTGAATCTGTAATGCTTTAGTTACTGAGCTCGTATGAAAATAATAGCTCTCCTTAAGAGGAAAAATAATCATAGCAGATTTATCCTGAACACCTATGTAAAAAATTTGATGGAAGATTTATGCTATCAAGTGTTGAGACCTAAAGAGGTAGACCTAATGAATGGAAGACCTTGCATTTGTGGAGATATTTTTCCTGTCATGTAAACCTGTTAGGCAAACACTAATCCAATTGTGATACAGACTTTTGATAGGTCAGGACTTCTTCAAAAACCTCAAAATTTTGAGGCTCAATAAATATTTCTAAAAATAAATAAATCCTTGAAATTTAAAGTCTAGCAGTTTAAGAGAAATGCTTACTACCCACTCATTCAGACACATGAAGAAATTACATTCTTCCATGGACTGTTTAAAAGCAAAATATTTGCTTTTGCAAATGAAGGAAAACTTCCATTTTTTTTTTCCTAGCAAAAGCATTATCTTAAAAAAAAATAGGAAAGAAATCTATATGGATGAAAATGAAACTGAATGAAAGTCTCTCTTTCCTTGTTCTCTTTTAGGAGTTTGGAAATAAAAGAATAATTAAGAAATATCAGGAAATATTGACTTTTGATTTCCATGAGGAAAAAAACATTAGTAAGTAAATTCATCTTAGTCAGACTAATACTATTTAACATGTAAATCATGAGGGTAAAGGTAAGTACAAAGATGACAGGCCAGAGGTTAAAGATGTAGGGAAGTTAGAGCCTTAGGATTAGATTGCTACCTCTGTTTTCAGTATAGATACTGACTTTGAGCATGGGAGTGAAAACACAGCTAATGAGAACGAAGGACAGACAAAAGTGAGTAACACATGAAAAGAAAAGCTCTGACAGCTTGATACAAGAAGAATTAAGGATCTGGCTCACACATTGAATCAAATTGTAGGTCAGTCAGAATTTTTAACAAACCTATGGGCTTATGAACAATTTTTGTTAACAATGAATCTCTCATAACACTGCATCTGCTGGAAAAGGAAGCTGGAGTGACTCAGCAGTTCATTTTCAAGAGAGAGTGTGCATTTTTAAAGAACTCTTTCTCAGGGAAGTAGACTGATGACATGGACGTGAAAAGAAAGCCTAGTACAACTAAGCATAGCTCATCAAAGACAACTCATGTCTGAATAATATATTATCCTTCTTTGATTAAAATAAATAATTCCTTACATAAAAGGAGGTAGTAAATCTGTTTGCCACAAAATGTTTGATCTGTGTCTTCACTGGAAAATGTTAGTCAAATTAGAATAGGAACTCAGTAAAATACATAGTAGAGAAGAAAATGCAGCACATGCTGTGACAAAAGGCGAAATTTCAGGCTTAAAATAAGTTGGCAGGGACTACTTTAAGAATTGGTCTCAGGATAAATTTTGATCAATATTTTGACTGTTGTACTAAAGTTTGAAGTCTTATTAAGATTTCTGATTTAGAAACATTTGATTAATTGTCAATAGAAATCAATTTTTAACTAGAAATAAAAAGTTATTATAGCAAATGGCAAAAGAAAAAAAAAATGAATTACCAAGGGTCTGATATGAGTTTAAGCTAGTATTAGGGAAGTCAAGTGAAAGGTAATGTCCAAATATATAACTCTAACCTCACAGTGGGTGCAATTCTAGCTGCAGCAATGCTTTAACTACCTCATTATTTCATAGCAGGATCTTGCCATTCCCTAGGCTGCCTTCTTCATGCTTGGGCTGAGCATCTTTGTGCCCACTTTGTGAAAGAAGCACCATTAGGTAAACATGCACTAATTCCATTACTGAAACACTTCTACCTCATATGTGTTATGACTGACTGATAAAAGCAATTTACATAAACAGTAAACTGGCTTATTTATTTATTTAAATATAAAGCATAGAAACCATACAGGGAGCAGGGTCTATATTAGTTTCCTGGGGAATGCCACTTTGTATCATGTCATATTCTTACTTTCCTTATGTACTTGCTTTTCCTTCATGACTGGGAGAGCTGTGAACACCTTGCTGCACAGCTCTGCAGAACTGCTGGATACTGGGTTAAGACTCATTACAGTCTTGCTAGCAAGGGCATTCTCCTGGGATAGGAGCAGTGGATATCAGAGTTTGCTCAGCAGGAGCAGGACTATGCACCCAGGCCCCTCCTTTCTCAGCTATTGGAACAGTGAGCACCATCATACACTTCTCACAAATCTGTGCTTCAGCTGACTGAATCTCACTTAGTTCTTTAGAAAAACATTATAAGCATCATTCCTAGGAAGAGATTCCAGGTCAACGGTTTACAGCTGGATAACAACAGCCCCCCAGCATCACTGCATGAGGACTGTCAGATTTTAAAAAAAACCCTTTTCTCAGCAGTTCTTACTCATGTTTTCGACTTTGGATCTCGTTTTAATGATTTTATCAACTCCCTGGTGTTAACTAAGGAATCTAACCATTTAACCAGGAGTTGTGGCTCACTGCAGGGTGCTTTCAGATGCCTCAGTCTTTTCTTCAATCTAGTCTTTGTAGAAAATTAACTATAATATAGGCAGATTTGGAAAATGGTAGGCAAGAATTTCTGGATATTATTGATTGGTAAATGTGGTATTGAACAACTAGCATGATATAAAAATATAAATGCAGTTTCAAGTATTATTATGACATGATATTTCTGGTAGAAAAAGTAGTATAGGAACAATAATATGTTTATGCTTTGCACTGACAATATTGCATTCAAGGCAGGTACAATTTTCATGTTTCAAAAGCTTTTCAGATGGAGCTTCACCATTAAGTGAAAATCTCTTTGTGCATGCTTATCTCTCATCCCAGGGATAGAACAGAGCAGCTGTTTTCTACAATTCTCTAAAACATATTTCAAATGTATGGTCAGAATCATTTATCTGTTTCACTTGCTTGGGTGATGCCCTCATTCTTATTAAAGTAATTTTGATATTCATTGTAAACTTGACAATCATTTGGGAAGTAGAACCCTTTTGGAAAAGGGGTTTAAACATGTCCTCCTAGAACCAAAACTTCCGTGGCTCATAGGAAATGTTCTAAGAACTAGGTGATTCTGTAGTCTTGTGTGGGAGCAGGGACACTTTGTCAAGTGAAGGAAAGATATTATATTATGGGTGGACTTGATGATCTTAAAGGCCATTTCCAGCGTAAGGGATTCTGTGATTCTAGCTGATTCCTTAGTTCTAACACAAAAAAACCTGAAAAATCATGGAGGAAAAATAAATTTCAATATCACCATCATAGAATTCAAACTAAGCCAAAGGTGGTTTTTTTTTTTGTTGTTTTTGGTTTTGTTTTTGTTTTTGTTTTGTTTTGAGAGTAAAAGAACATTTTTCTAATAACAACATAAGGTTTTGGGTACTTGGAACATTATAGACACATTAGTGCAACTAATAGAATGAATCTAACTGAAAATTACTAAATTAGAGAAGAGTAGATGGAATTTGCTTAATTAGTCTACAAAGTTTTGATTAACTTCTCCAGTGGCCCAATTATGGTTACAGAGATATCAGAAGATATCCTTAAAATAAACAATGAATTACTTTAAGTTGAATGCCAGTTTATATCACCAAGTAATTAGTTTTATTCCTGATATAACAATCCAAATTAGAAGCATCAAATATGTGGGGGAAGAAAGAATAATCAAAATATTCTGAAAGTAACTTTGAATAAAAGAAAATATCACAAGTTTCTCCAGCTGGATAGAGGGACATTAAAGACTGATAGAGATTATTTTAGGAAGATGCTTACAAGTGAATAACAGTAAAGTCCACTAAATTTGGAAATGAATCAGCATGTTACCTATTCCCAGGCTGAGGAGATGATGTCAATGTTTTGTAGCTACCAGAGATATTTAAACTTTGATTTCTTGAAGCATAAGACAGTTCTAACAATGTTTCTGAACTTTGGCCTTGTGGTCAAACTCTCTTCAGTTTGCTGCTGCAGACCAAAATAACTCCAGTGGATTTATTTTGGATGTACTCTTGGGAAGGTGAGCATTTCTAACCCTGAGTGTCAGGTAGCCTGATACGATTATTTCTTAAAAATTTTTGATCTCTCTCACTTCTTTTCTTTTGGAGGTAATGATTGTAGGTTTTGGCAATTAAATTTGTTATGAATCTATTTTATGTGATTGAAAATATGGCCTTTGGCATGCAGTCAGTTGAAACTCAGTGAATGGAGGTTCAGCAAAACTTTCTGCATTAAATGTCTATTTCAAAATAGCCTACATCTCTGAAAAACTGGACTCATGGTCCCAGCAGCCTACTCATGCAGTCCACCTCATAAATGATATGGCAAGGCTGACATCGTTACAGTAAAATAGTAATAGTTACTAATAATAGAATTAAGGTAAAAGAAAAAAAATGTTTTGGAACTGGATGCAAGGTGTTTGTAAGTCTTCTGGGTACTAAAAACTATTGAAAATTTTATTGCTATTATGTTCCTGTATTTGGATCCAGGAAGTTGACTTAAAGTTGAATTTTTTTCTATTAACTTATAGACTGGATTTCTTCATTCTAGTAAAGGGTCAATAAATAGAAAAGTGTCAGGAAATATGGATCAAGGAATGCATGGCAATAGGAGTTGGAAACAGACCTAATCTGAGATGAATGATTTGACATATTTTCATGTTCTGGAAGTTTTTTTAATGTTGGATCTGATGAATTCTATCTCAAAAGGACTGTGAAATTCAATTTCATTGGAAATTAAATATTTTATGAGGTCAGGAAGATTTAAAAAAATATTTGTAACAAAATGAAATATTTTTTTTTTTTTTTGTTTTTTTTTTTTTTTTTTTTTTTTTTTTTGGGGGTGGGGGGTTTTTTTTTTATAAANGGGGTTGGGGGGATTGTTTCATAAGAAATAAAGATTTCTGCATTTACTTTTGAAAAACTCAGTCCTGGACAACTGCAAAAAAATTTGGTGGTTTCTTTTAAGAAAAATGGTCCTCAGACATTGAAAAATCATAGTGCTATTAAAAAGTATTAGTTTGAAGAAAATATAATCTGGAAATTAAGACAGGAGGAAGTAAGAGCTTTGTGCATCAACAGTGCAGAAAGACAAAGGCACCCACAGGCCCTGACCAGGCCACTGTGGACCCCAGACCACCAACCCCATCATATGGCAGATGGGCTGGTGTCTCCCCTCTGGGAGGGACCCTCAGAAGGATGTGCTCTCCAGCCTCTTCTGCTTTGTGTTCTTCTCCTGGCTGGACTCCAGTCCTGGTTCATCCCTCACCCTGCCAGGGAAATTCATGGATGTTAGTAGCCCCTGGAAACTATTGGCAAGGGCATCAGGGTTGCTCCCAGTTTCAGGTTTCCCTTAGCCAAGGGAGTAGCTGGCCCTCACAGTGTTTTTTCTTGTAACTGGTCTGTGGAAAATTCTGATGTCCAGGACAGAAAGCATGGTATGTGAAAGAAAACATTTAAAAGGAAAGCATAGATGTTGGAATTTGAGTTATGAAATGTGAAGGCCTGTGCAGCAGCCAAAGACTGAGCTGAGAGGCTGAAAGGAGCAGAGCAGGTTCAGCACTTGGAAAAAAGATCAGCAGTATGCTCATTAATTCATTAACTTCTTCAGAGCTTTCTGGTAGTCCTGGTGAAATTCTACTAGTTAAGTTAAATTCTATTAGTTAGCAGCTGAGTTTTGCTTTGCCTTGTGATAGATAATCAGCTGCTGGTCGCAAGGGTGCCAACTGTGGCCCGTGTATGCATTTCTTGAGGGACAGCTGTAGGCTTGTGAGCTCCTCAGTGGAGAGCAAAAGGCAGTATAACTCTGTCAAAGACCACCAAAAAATACTGGAGTTGCCTACGAACAGTTAGCAGAAATCTATGCCACTGACTTCACTGCAATAAATTCTCAATATGTTAATATCTATTCAGAAAAGATCACAGTGAAAACATTATCTGTCCAGGCAGCAGATGTACAGTCTTACACCTCCTACCATAAATTGCTTATATAATTTTTCTATCAGAAAATTAGAATCAAATTGCAAATATTTGTGTTAGCTAGTGTAGGAAGGAAGAATAAAGGCAGTATAAAAATATTTAGAACAGTTACTAGGATACTCTGACCTTTCTGTAAGTTGATCTAACAAACCTAAAGTAATGTTCCTTTTTAGAATTATAGATTATCCTGAGTTGGAAAGGACCCATCATGGTCATCAAGTTCCTGTGCAGGACAGCCCAAGAATCACACCAAGATGATAATTTGGAATAAATTATCATATATTAAGAAATTTTGAAATAGTATGATAAAAGAACATCACATGAGAATGATAGCATGGTAAGAGAACGAAAGTGTGAAACAATCTTTCAGCTGACGTCTTTTAAGATCTGCAAAGATAGTCCTGCACTGAGATTTCCATCCATGCAACCCTCATTGCAGGGTTAATTCACGTAGCATAGGACTGTGGGTCATATCATCTAGTAGAAACTTGTGGGTTTTTCCTAGAGCTTTAAATCCAAATAGGATAAATCTATTTTATAAGTTTATTTTGTGCCACATGATAACAATCTCATAGATTTTAATTGAATCTGATACATACTAATATTATTAGATTAATGGAATGGCTTTGGGTATATTTTTGAGAGGATGACATAATTAGTCAATGCCTTGTTCATCAAGATGCAGCCAGTGAATGTTAAGGACACAAGTTTTTGGCAAATGGAGTTGTCTGAAGCTGTGCTGAAACTCAGCTATTCCATATTAAATGTGCTTCTCCATGCTTCATGATGCGTGTGCTTCAAAACTGGACTCTGTCAAGAGATGCAGAAAATTTTTTGTCAAAGACCTATCAGAAGGTTTCCTCTGAATTTGCCAAGGAATAGACCACACTAATGAAACCTCAGCATCACTAAAATAATATTATTATCCAAGGATTATACACTTTTCTTTTTACAGTATAAAAGCAATTTTAATTTCAATACAAGTTGTGCTGTACCAACCATAATGCAGTAAACAAAGAATTAATTTGTGTTCCTTCTGCACTTATCATTCATCGACTAATTAGTTTCTCTCTCAGGTTCTGAGTGACTCTTAAAAAGAAGAATCTCTTGAGGATACAAAGGTTAATTTTGAAGTGATTACAAATATTCAGCTAACATTATAATTAATAACAATACTTAAAGCACAGCAGCCATCTCCCATCCCTGTAAGGAGCATTTTCTAATTAGAGAGACTATTGGAATTTTTCAGGATATTTAACTTTTCAGTCCTCAATCAAGTGAGCTCATGAAGCTGGGAAAAATATTAAACCACTTCAAATTCTTGAGCATCTAAACAAATAAATCTTATGTACTTAATTTTATCCCAGTATCTCCTCAAACACTTTATAAAATACTGAGCAGATCATGCCATTACATACATATAAATCTTTCATGGATTCACGAATAATTTTATGCTATTAACAAATAAAAACAAAATTACTTCTAGGCCTACAGATTGCAAATAATAATTTATCCACCAGAGAAATTTATTTCTGTTCTGATTTGAGGTGGAATAAAGTTAAATTTCTTCACAGTTGTTATTATGGGGCTCTGCTTTGGGTTTGTGCTGAAAACAGTGTTGATAACACAGAGATGTTTCTAACTACTGAGCAGTGCTTCCACAGAGTCAAGGTCTTTCCTTTGCCTCTTTCCAGCTCACCAGCAAGGAGACTGAGGATGCACAGGGAGGAGACATAGCCAAGACAGCTGGCCTCAACTGCCCACAGGGATATCCTAGACCATGTAGAGTCATGCTCAGCAATAAAAGCTGGGGGAAGAAGAAAGAAGAGCACGACTGTTGGAGTGATGGTGTCATTGCTTGTGATGGAATCACCTGCCTGCTCAGGAAATGTGGTGAAAGAATTTCTTGGTTTTCTTTCCTTGCATGCGTAACTTTTGCTTTACCTGTTGAATTGTCTTTATTCCAACCCATGAGTTTTCTCAGTTTTACCCTTCTGATCCTCTCCTCCGTTTGACTGGAAGGGGAGTAAGTGAGTGGCTGGGTGGTGCTTAGATTCTCACTGGGGTTAAACCATGAAGTTTTCTTACTAGCAACAGAAGTGAGTACAAAGTAAAACAAATTGTGATATCAGGCCTAGTATAACATAAAATATACTCAATATTTCAAAATGGAAGATTTTTTATACAAGTAAAATGAGTTGCAGAAATAAAGAAATTACCTTATTTATTGTAGTTTGTAAAATTGCTATGGGAATTTCTGTCCCTCGTCAGGTTAGGATACAACATATCCTATTCAAACCTGTATGGTTGTATTGAACTTAAACCACACATAAAATGGAAAATATCTTTCTTTTTGACATGCAGAAGTCTTCTGAATGAATGCAGGTAACCCCAAAGGTGAATTCTGCTTGGAGAGCTGTTAAAAATTCAGCTTTAGGTGATTGAGTCTTTGGCAAACAAAAGCATTCCAAATTTGCATTCCAAATTAGGACCCTCGAAAAAGTAAAACCTTTAATACTGACATATTTCTGGCCATTGTTAGTCCACATTTATTACTGAAAAGTTGGATTGTGATGCACCAGTTTGGATTGACAAACATATAACAGTAAAGCAGACAGCAGATGCAGCCATAATTTGTCAGTAGTTTATTAACAAGCAGCATTTTACACAGAACTTTGTCCCTGTCTACCATACCTCCCTGCAGACTGTCTTTATTAAAAATGCATAGTTATTTATATTTACATGACACCATTTCGATAACTAGTTCAAACTGTTTTATTATTTTTTGTTGTCTGGAAAAATCATAAAAGGAGTGAGTGTCAAAGGTTGTTTGCAATGGTCATTTTTGCACATTTTATGTCCTTGGCAGAGTAAGAAATCGGCATGAAATGTGTGCATGCTTGACTAATATGTGTCTTATCAGAACCTTTGTGTGGAAAGGTCTTTTTCTGATTAATAGCAAATCAATTTGAAAAGGTAATAATCTTTTTAATGTCAAATAGAAAGACAAAGCTTGAAAAACATATTTTTTTGTAACATTTTAAAGTTCAACCAGAAACTCCAATAGAAAAAGGGCTGCTCAAAACATAATTTCTGACATTATTTTGTTTTTTTTCCTGGACTCATAGAATATATCTGGCCTTGTTTTTAACAAGCGATTTTTTTAACAGTCATAAATTCTGAGAACTGAGTAAAAATTTACATAATATCATAGCTGAATTTAAATTTGCTACTTAGAGAAATGATGGTGTTTGTATACTAATTATTTTGAATGTTGCTTGCATATGGAAGACATCTGCTGGAATCTGTTCTTTTTTGTAAACCCTGTATTATATGGTGCTTCTAAAACCTACTGAATTGTTTGTTAATACTAAAAAAAAAATAAAATTTAAAAAAAAAATATTTCCATGGGGAATTAATATTATTTCCGTGGGGACTATTTTGTCTCAGGAATGAAGTATATCATTAAATTATATTTACTGAAAGATCTCTTTTATGAGTTTGGAATCACAACATCTGGTGTCTTTTTTCCTGAACTGTAGGAGCTAGTCTGAAACATGGGAAATCAATATCCTTTAATTGGTCTTTAGCTTTCAAGTAACATAAGAAAGAAACTAATATTTGAAAGAAGACCAAATATCAGACTCTTCATTGCACTGCTTCTATGGGACAGAAAATGCATTTTATGTTTTTATTAGGCATTACTAGATCATCCTATTTTTAATCCTTCACTAATATAAATATTTTTCTTCATATAGACTGAAAAATTTAGTCTCGAACACTATTGTCCCAGTTACAAGCATGAAGAAATTTGTGCTAATGTTTCAGGAAAAGATAGAAACTTAATTGAGCTGAGCTGTATAGTCAGGTGGGAAAGAAATGGATCTAAGATACTTCAAGCAGCAAGTCCAGAACTGTTATTAAAAAATTCTGATTTAGTTGCCTCTTACACTTCTACAGCACAGCACGGCTTGGGTAACCAAATGTCTAGTCAATAGCTAATGCCTGGAAGTACCCAGAAAATCAACAAAGCAGGAACTACCTGCACAAAGAGCCTGCCCAAGAGACACCTGTGACTATGGATGGTGTAATTAAGATCGTCTTATCATATGAAGAAGCAAAATTTTTCTAATTACTTTACTATTTTTTTTTTCTTTGCTTGTTAATTAATTTAAATCTGAGCATATTGTTTTAACCAGACTGCTATTGCTCCATAAATCCTATTTTGCCTTTAATGGTTTGCAGCAATTGATTTATTGAAGATCACAGAAACAAGGTAGTCGAGGTTGGCAATGAGGAGACATGGTTCAGAACTCTAAGGCTAAGATGAGATGATTTTCAGAGTGGCTGAGAAGAGGAATAGGAATTGTTTGCTTTGAAGCAAAGAGAGGGAAAAATATTCTGCTGCAGAAGCTGATGTGTGTTTATTTGACCAGATTGCTGTATATATTCATGGAGCCCACAAACAACATGAAACATGCTCCAATGAAGAATTTGTAGCACCTAGAGTAATTCTATCATATAGAATATGAATAATAAGCAAGATGAGTTTTTCAAATTTTAATGCAATCTCAGTAGGTTCAAATGCCTCACCAAACGAGTAAGAGTAGGGTATTAGGCTGACAGTAACAGTAACCATGAGATGCTAAGGGAAATTTAGAGTGTGGTTAAGGCAGAAAATTAATTGTACTGGGAGACTTTGCTTATTTCTATGCTGACTCTGTAACAAAAAATGCATGATGTAGACTCTACCTTTTAAATCCCTTGAATGCTTACTTATTGGAAAAACCTGGTCAGCTGGTGAGCAAAAGGGGAGTCTTGATTTACTATTTTGTTGTGCACTGGGCCTGTGTCTAGAATTGCTTCATGCAGCTTTTGGGGAATCAGAGCTGTAACACCTGAGTAGGAATGTAAAAACACATAAACCCAAAGCAGCAAATTTAATATGGAAATGGAAAATTACAGGAAAATATTTATATTATTTACTTAAAAACATAAGAAAACAAGTTAAATAGAGACCTGAAAGGGAAAAACATTCACAGACACTATAAAGTTTGTTCAAAAATTCTACTTTATAGACATGGTAAAAATATAAGGTGATCAATAGACTCCCTGAGGAACAAAAGTGTTTACTGGGTTAACAGCAGAGCTGAAATTATTTGCTTCTATTAACAAGTGCAAATCTTGCCTAATTTAAAAGAGTACAAATTTTGACAGGTTAAAAAAAGTTATTGTTTTAATCAAGACATATTTTGAGCTGCATCTAAAAGTTTTTTAAAAGAGTGTAAAATTAATTTTAAATTATAGGGAAATTATAAATTAAGATGCTGCTGCACTAGAACCATTCTGTACAGAAAGTGGATATCAAGAATAATATTAAATTAATCCTACATAAGAGATTTTTAGAAAAAAATCAATATAATGATTGGTAGGAAAGCACTAAGAGTGGATAACATGCAAGCTAAAGAAAAACAAAAATGAAAATGCTGAACTACTAATTTTAAGTACATCCTGCTGTCTAAATCAGTATTAACAGAACACAGATTCTTCTTTAAAAACATGAGGTCAAAATTCATCTGTGCCTCAAAAATCTAATATAGTGTCAGGAATCATTACGAAAATAATTAAGCGGAAAGAACAGTTCTGAAAATTGGCTTATAAGACAACGATGCACTCAAATGTAAAATACTGAGTGATGCATTGGTCAATCCATCTCAAAATTGATTTAGTAGAATTAGAAAAGTTTGAAAGAATGGTTCTTATCCAAAGTGAGACAACAGACTCGAACTGTGAAAATAGTGGAAAGAAAAGGAAAATAGTTGAAGTCAAAATATTTCGCTTTGAAATTTTCTAAACAGAACTTGTTCTTTTCCTTCAGCTTCAGAATTACAAAATTTGGAGTGATGCAGCAAAAAAGTTAAATATTTTAGGTTTTTTTTAGCATATTTTTATTTGAGCATATAATGATGTGACTTTTTTAAATAGAATAAACTTTTTTTTTTTTTAATTAATTGGAAAAAAAAGCTTTTAAAATTTCAATATATGTCCAGTTGTTTAGGAAAACAAGACATTTTGTTGGTTATGAACCACTGTTACTGAACTTCTTCTGGTGACATTTTATCAAAACTGGGAGTGCCTGTAGAAGGAAAAATCAGATGTTTTGTTGAAATCTGTATTCTACAGATGTTCTCTCATCCTGAATTTTTCTCACCCCTAGTTTTGAAGTTTCCAATCTGCCCAGTGCTCATTTGCATGTGAGGTGTACATTTATAATTTTTTATGCTCATCCAGATGAAAAGCTTTGTGTTTGCACAAGTCCAGTTTCTATATTTACTGTCACCCTTTGACCTTCATCAATTTGACCCGAAAATTATTTATGTGTATGAGAAAACAGGTGAAAACACTCATTATACCTCCATACAAAAGCAAAGAAACAAGGCATTTTTGGCCATTCCTGAAAGACTGAAAGAGACATATGAAGTCACTGGCAAACTTCTTGTATTCACTGCCATGCCCTGGTTGTCTTCTGCCCTTCTTTTCTTTTCAATTTTATATCTTTTGTACTGATGGTGGAATTTAATTGATCTAATAAAAGAAATTTCTCCTGTGAAAACAGGAAACAGTTGCTTCAAAGTGCAAATTCCTATTATTACAGCAACTTCCAGACGTCTGGTAGACAGGGAAGAATACTAGACTGCTTATGTTTTATGTGTGTGGCTGTTAAGATCAGCTTGTCATGTTATGGCCTCAGATACAACAAGCTTCAGGCACCAGTGAAACAACACCCTTTTTTTCTCTTGGGAATGGAGGATACACTTATATAATGTCAGGTATTAAATTGCAATGATAATTTTTTATTGGAGACATATGGGAAGAGTATATGTAAGTTTCTTTACAGGAATATTATGGTGTAAAAATAGCCTGCTGGCACAGGGAAGCTTTGATATCAGTGGGAAAAATAACCCTCTAAAAATGGGAAATTCTCATCTTGAGCTAAACGAAAAATAAAATAAGACAGTTCTCAAAGGAATTTCAGAAAGTAATAAGTGTGGTAGGCAACCAGCCTGCCAGAGCAGCCAGTGTTTATTTTTCCCCTGTTTTTTTCTCCTAGTTGACCAGAGGGATCAGTTTAAATGCAGGCTGCCTGTCTGAGGAATCATCTCTGAAATGGCTTCTGTGAAGGTGGGCTCATATAGGTTAGACTCAGCCAATTAAGACTATGAAAAATGCTTTATGACTTGGGCCATTTGACATCTACTAACGTGCCAGTCTCAGAGGTAAAATATACTAAGAACATCAGCCTGAAAAAGTTATTTTGCAATGCACGTAGCAGGACAGAGCGAGGGAGAGACAGAGAGAGGGAAAGCGAGGGAGAGAACTTGTCTGTGGGAAGGCTGAGGTGTAAAAAGCTAAAGGCAATTTCTGTGAAAAAAAAAATAAATCAGAGAGTAACCTCATGCTCTTGGACAAAATTCAGGCTTGAAGTACAGCTAGATGAGAATACATGTAGGGTATACATTTAGCTCATTTGTTATTTGCTGTGGAGAAAATACCTATAGCATGTGCTAATGCAGCATGCAATATTTGCATTTTGGTGTTTATTGAAACACCCAGGATTGACCAAAAAACTTACCTATGCTAAAATTAATATTCATAAAAAATTCTTCAATTTTGTGGGTCTTCCCCTAAAATATTAGTGCCTAGGTGTTCATATGAATACTCACCTCCACTCTAGTATTCCAAACAGTTATCTGCTCCTTCACATATCCTGCAATTTAATGTCTTCACTCTTCCTGATTTTCTTTTTTTATACTCTTAGTTTCACTTTTCCAGTACTTTCATCTGTTAAAAATTTTTAATGCTGTTAAGCAGAAGACAGATAATAAACTTTGGCTTTATAGATGATTTTGATGACATTTTTTCATACACATTTCCTTGAATGCTTTTGGGAATTAAAAGAAAAAAAATAATTATTCCATGAAGTCTTTTAGAAATATATAGGTAATTGCTATGGACTAATCAATGTATGCATTTTTAATCTATTCAGTTCTCAAAGAAGTAATATTAGTAGAAAGAGTGGAATGATATTTTATATCATATGAATTAGTTTCAATGAACAATATTTTATACAATAAACTTTAAATTTTACCGCAAAAAAATTGTGTTTTTCCTTTAGTTTGATCTAAAATAAAATACTCTACCTTGAAAAGTGAAAGAGTTTCCAGGGAAAAAATATAGAAAGATTCATATATAGATGAGCTAATTTTTCTCCATTCTATTTTTTAAATTTCCTTTGTGGTTCTGAGTAAAAAGTAGAGTGCCTCTTCCTTGTTCATCTGAATGCATGCTAAAATTTCCTGTCACTTTAAGAATGGATGTCAACAAGATAAATAATTTTGTATTTGTAAAATATTCAAAGTATTTAATGTTACAGAATATCACAACCTGCCCTTTTTTTAGTTACCCAGGTCAAGGTAAAAGCAGTTTCCATTTTAAAATTTTACACTGCCTGGAAGCTTAAGCAGCTTCTTCTGAGTTCTTATTGGCATGACAAATGTATTGCTCTATACTTTATGCTCCTTTTGACTGTTGCTTTAGGTGGCGTGGCAAAGGCATCACAGACAACAAAGCAAAGGCAGAACTTAGCTCAAACCACTGATGGACTCTTCTTGGTCCCCAGAAGAACAGGCAGTGGAGATGGATGGGGTGGCTGCTTGACATGAAAGATAGCAGCAGTGACCAAGAGCTATGGAACAGGTTACTGAAAGAGATGCACCTTTGCTGCAGCTGGTTTTATGTAGTATAGTTATAGGTGAAGGAAGTGAAAGTGAATTAAATTTTGTGTCTTTTGCAGTCTTGACAGAAAGTCCATTGCCTCTATGCTCCGAAACGCATTTTGAATAAAGAGCAGCAGTTTACAAATTGTCAAAAATCATACATCTTTCAGCCAGTTTACCTAAGTTCTAATTAAGGTTGAAAGTTGTATTTTGTGATTGTGCTTTAAATTAGCATGACATTTGGATCAGATCTCATGGATGTGAACATCTGGGGAACACCTAAGGGAAAATTTAGATTCATACTGCAGTGAAGATATGTTTGTATAAAATGGTGGATTAGCTAAAAATTGTTCTATTAATGTTCTATTAAAATGAAAGACACTGCACAAAACCATGTTGTCACTCAATCATACCTTACAGCACAAAGAGAAGCAGACCGTGTGGTTAATCAGTCCAGCCATTCGGATGGGTAAGCACTGCCTGCATTTGTTCTTTTAGAATATAGTTTCATCTGTTCCTGGGGCTGTGATTTCAAAGGTAGCTGAGGAAATTCTACATGCTTCAATTAATGAGCAGTTTTAAGATGTTCTGAGTAATTTGTAATACCTTAAATCTGAGATGAACAATTTGCAGAGGGATATGACACAATTCAATTTTAAACAGAAATGTCACAATGTGATAGAGTGATATAACAAATGTTCTATCCCTTTTCTCAGCAAGGGCTTAAAAGCAGCTGTAAATTATATATACTATGAAGCCATGACAAATTAACTTCCTCAGCCAGATATCTTGGCAATGTTTGTATGTTCTACAGGTATTGTCTCTTTGTTTTGTCTCAGGCCATATTTGAATTGAGCTCCACATTTTTCCCATATCCTCAATGTGACTAGGAACTAGTGGAAATAACAAATTTCATCACCTAAATAATGCAAACCAGAAATCCACAATGTGCTGTCAGTCCTGTTTTACAAAGGCTTACAGAAGCTTCATGTGAATAATGAGAAGAAGACATGTTTGACTGCAACACTGGAGAGGTTTTCATTGAGGTGAGCAATTTCTTTTAGAAATGGTTTAAAGTATTTTTTAAACCCGTGGAAAAATGCCACTTGAAGTAATCAACATAGCACAAAATCCTTAGTTTGACCTATGTGGATGTAAATTAAAAATTTAAACTTCCTGTTAAGTACAGTAAACACTTGATTATTTTTCTAACCTGACCTGGAACCTTTTAATACAAGTGAATTACATATAATTTCTAAGGGGCAATGATATAAGCAAAGCAATGACAGCAGAATGAAAGAATGGAAATGATTTAAAGTCAATGACAGTTTATTTAAAGCAATTCTTTAAAGAGAGAGAAGTCAGACCTTCCTTTGCCTTTGTAATTGTACCTATAAGCACGGTATCTAAATGGTTTGCAATTAAAATATTCAGCAGCCTGAAATAGTGTTACACACTCTGTCTTCTTAAGAATAGTTACACATTCTGTTACTTACTATTAAAAGGTGTTGGTAAGTGAGCCATATCTGATGCTAACAGTTCTAGATCAAACACATATAGGAGCAAAAAAATAATTTTGTAGTAATTGCTTTTGTAAAGTAATCTTTCCTGTCTTAATGGGAAGTTATGTCTATTTTGGTTTAATAGATATTTTAGGCAACAATACTACTAAAGATAAAGGAGCTATATTAAAAAAAATAATATAGCTGTTTCACTGTTCTTGGATAAAGCTGTTCCAAATTGCTCTTTCTCTCCAAATGATGTTCCATCATTTCATTATGTTCCCTTTTCATCATGTCTCATTGTTGTGCATCTTTCTGAGATTTTGACCTCTGCAGACATGTGTCTCCTACACATAAAAGACTGTCTTTTATGTGTAGGAACATTTGATAGCTGCTTTGTGACTGTCACATCTGGCAGGGCCTCTAGGATACACCACAATGTTAGTAATAATAGTTAGTGATGACATTACTAGCAGTAGATGTATATTAAATTCACCTTATGAATTGGAAAGAATAATACTTTTTAGAAATTATTTTCCTATTTCATGCATAATGTAGAATCTTGACTAGGGTCTATATCAAATTTGATGGAAAACAGTAAGATTCATAAAAGTCTGGTAAGAAATTTAAGTTACTTGGAAAAATTTTTGGCCCCAGTTTATAGTCCTTTTCTTGCCTTGTCTGTGGGACACAGTTTGGTAACCAGAAAACATCTTGTTAAGGACTGTCAGCATTTGGAACACAAGTGTCAGCACCTGTTCATGTCTCTTGTAAACATGTTTGACATAATTACAATACCATATGTTACAAATGGTTGACAAAATTTGATTAATACACATTAGTAGCTCACAGTACTTCTCATGCCACTTAAGTGTTCTACAGTAGTTAGCATTTCCCTAAACATTGAGAAGATGTATTTTTTGGCATCTGAGGCATGTAAAAATTGAAATTAAAAATATAGGAGGAGTATTTATTGAAACAAATGTTTCAATTAGACCTTTTACAAAAACCTTTTAATTTCTACATATTTGAGAGACAGCATTTTCTCATTACCAACTCTCTCACATACAGCATATTTGCGTGTTTCTGAATTGTTCTGTAATAGCAATAGAAACAAGATGCAAGTGACTGCAAGCTAACATGTTATGTATTTACTTTTCTTGTCTTGCATCCAACTGTTTTTATGTTTGTTTACCTGTGGAGTTTTTACTGTCTTGTACTGCAGTAGTAGTTTATCCCTATTTAACTATAATCATGGGGTCTTGATCCTGCTGGAATCTATGGAACCACACATTGTAAAAGAGTTCCTAACCAGTGTTTGAAATGAAAATTGAAAAGTCTTGTCAGAAGAGCCCTTCTGCAACCTATCAACTGTTGTTTCCTTGGGAGAAAAAGTGACAGTGTATATCTGTTGCACTCAGAGAATTACCAGCAAAGTATAGGTCCATTTTTTGTCACACCATAAAGGGCAGTATGAATCTTAGCCTGCCTGTGACTAAATAAAACAAAAGGGTAGGAATATATGAAAAAAACTGTGGAAGAGGGAGTTATGTCAAACTTCCAGGAATGTTCTGGTGCAAATTCAATGTGTTTGTCTAAATACGGTCTATTTAAAAGTGATGTATCTTGTGGACAAACTGTATTTGTGAAATACATTTATAGATTTTATTGTGAAAGCATTTATAAATTAAAGAAAAGAGGGAGATAGTATACAGAATAAATATTTTAGGGCGTTTATTTAACAGATGAAACCTTGGATGTCTTTATGTGTTAGATATAGAACTTTCTGTAAATATTATTTTAAGGAAAAGGAAGTGATTTCAGTAGACTATTCCTATGGTGTTCTGTAACATGAAGAATGTCTTCAATGATGAACATAAATTAGAGATATGTTGAGGTCTGAAAAGCAGCAACTATTTCAGTTCAAAATTTCTAATCATATGTCTAGATTAGCATGCATGCCTTGAATAAGGACACAGAACTGTAAATAAAAAAAACTCACCAGCTTCTATCTTGATGTAAAATGAAAGTTTTCCTTAGAAGCCTTTAATCCGACTGTCATCTTTTTTTCATTCACAGCAGTGAGCCTGTAAAGAGCTCTGCCTCTGCAGTGAAATACCATTGTACAGAAAGAGGGTTATCAAAAAGCGACTCTTGTTTGTTTATTGAAATCCCTATCAACAGAATGTCAGTGTTTTTGAAAATGAAACATTTTTAGTCTGAACCCTGTGTCTGAGCAAACTGTTTCTGTTAGATTTGGAAATGATAGCATCTACTGTAATAAGTCTTTGTCAGTGCATGTTTTCCCCCAAAGGATAGAGAACTCTAGAAAAATAAATTAAAAAAATAAACCTGCCGAACTACTGCTACTGTCTGCTTTAAGAAAAACTATCTTGTAATATTCACAAAATTCCCCATCAAAACCACCTGAGACTATTTTTTTCTATTAAATTATGAATTATTTATGCTAAGAGTCATCCTTTTTAACACGTTTTACATGTTAAGAATCACAAGTACATGAAGATCAACTTCTGAGAATAGTCATTGAGAGTATCTCATTACAGATAACCGTAAGGATGCAAAATGCCTTGCTCTGTTTCAGCTTTCTCTCTCAATTCCATTTGAACACCAACCCATGGGTGGAGGAATAGACATTAAATATAGTTTAAATTGACAAAACCCACTTACAGTCCAATGTACGGGAGTGAGATTTACATGCTTGACAAAAACAAAACTCTGTGAACAAAAAACTTGTTGTCATAAGAAGACCATTTCATGAAACACATTGCTTTTCACATATACCTTAGCCAAGAGGAACAATATTGTCCTGTTAGTGGAACCACACGGAAGTAAACATCTTCCTTAAACACAGCATTTTCTTAATTCCTCTAGATTGGTATCAATTGGTCTCATAGGTTGCTCAGGCGAATGTTTTCATTGCTTTCAAATGGGGTTGCTCAAATTCCTTGTTTCAAGGCAAGATTCTGTGTTTATTCTTCAATGTTTCAGGAATAATTTCCTAGTAATTTCTAAAATGGTATATTTGTTTATACTCCAAATGCAAGCCCACAGGACTTTGAAATTTGTAGCCTCCCTAACCTCAGAAAAATTAGATGAGAAAGATATTTGGGATCTCATATCCCTGATGTAGGCTTTATTGTATCTGCAGTTAAATCATCCAGCACTCAGAGGGAGTTAAAGATGATTTTGTCTTTCTTAGATCAAATCTCTATGTTTATAGTACCCAGTCCACGGGGATAGATGCCTATGAAAATCCCAAGCTGTCCCTCTGAGAATCCATTTAGTGGGTAGAAAACATACATATTGGTTAAAGACCACTATTCTATATAAGTTATACTATTGCAATAAAAAAAAAAAAATAAAAAAGAAATAATAGAAGTTTGCATATGCTATGGATTCAGTCTTGAAGAAAAGAATAAGGCTCCTAAAACAGGAAGGTGGTTACAATGTTTATCACTCACTTTTCAAACCAATGCCATGGATCAGGCATCCACTAGAAAGGATGCTGAATCTTGTTGGGACACTTTGAATTGGGTCTATAGTTTTGACATTGGAGGCAGAGACTTCCAGATGGAAAGTAAGGAATCAGGCCTGGATGACTGCAAAATATTCTAAAATCTGTATAACCTAAGACCTAATCAAGATTTCTTAGTTTTTTTACAGTGGAAAATACTGGAAAGATAAAATGCAACACTTTCTATTTGATGTATGGTCTAGGTGATGAAAATGGAAGGTTTATTTAATTTTTATAAATTGCAACATTTTCTTAACAAGATGTTTCTCTGTCATCCTACTCCCATTTCAAGGATAAAATCTATGAAAGGAGAAAGGCTTAGATGGATTGCCTAATTTTCTTGTTTGTTTGTAAATAACTTGCTGTGTTTCTTCATGTGGACAGAATTCCCCAAAATAGAGATAGAAGCCAGAACTATGTGTCAAGAAAACTTTGCCATGATTGTGCTATAGGACTAATTATTTTACTGGAAAATTTTCGTCTCTTTTTCTTTACATATTGCATAACTGATTCTGTTTCAGAGATATCAAAAATAGAAGATGTGCCGTATTTGTTCCTTGCTTCCAAATAGAATTCAATGCAAAGAATTCAACAATATGTGTAGTTGAATATTTATTTCTGCTTTGGTAAATGTACTAAGATCTTGTTAAATGAATGAAAAAGCATGTGCAATTTTTTTAAGGAAGGGATGGGAATCATACATAGAATCACCTTTTTGATTTAGAAAGTTGTTTTAAATGGAATTTTAGAATAGAGTAAAAATTGTCTCAAAAGTTATCCTCTTCTAGTAATATTCACTGCTAGTGTAACTTAATAGGCTAGATTATATTTTCACCGGGGTAACACTATGACAATATTTTCTTGTAATTTGACTTGTCTCTTTCCCAGCAATCTGTAGGTTCACTTTTATATATATAAATGATTTTGAAAAATATAGGATTACATTTCTTAGTCCACTACAGAATGTTAAAATGAGAGATTAGACGATTAATTTTTTATACTGTTAACTCAGTTCTTTTGAGTGACCAAATCTCTATCTTTCTGTCTTTTTTCCCTTGTGAATATTAGAAGGATTCAGATAAACTTCAAATTCATGTCAGGTGATTTGGTTTGAAATTTAATGATGAGCATGTTTAGCAGGGCTTGGTCATCCGAAATGAGAACTTTTAGGGCCACCAGATTTCAAATTCGTGTTTACTCTTGACAATTTTTTCAGAATTCTGTATCATACACATCTTTCAGAATTTCACCCAAGTGAGTCCTTGAAGGAAGCTGGAGACAAGGGATTGGATAAAACAAAATTAAGCTCAGAAAACACAGAGTGACACATTTTTTCACTTCTCAATTTGGCAAGAAAAATAGTTTTTTTTCTCTTCGCTGTATGTGTATGTATTTGTATTTTCATGATTTGTTGTCAGCTTTCATTGTGCACCAGCTTGTTTTTGTCTTTGAAGTGGTTGAGTTCCTTTATATCTGGAATAATTATCTCAACATCAACAGCCAAATCAAGCATGCTCATATTTTTATTGGTGAGGCAGATGTTTGTCCACTTGCTGACACACAATTGGAATTTTGCTACTCTGTTTGACATTGCCAGCTAATAGCAGATTGCAGTGTGGCTCTCATATTATTTCTCTACTTTATTAAGATAATGATTTTTCTAATTTCTAATGGAACTCTTCAGTTATGAGTTTTATCTTTATCAAAGCTGATACATTGTTTCTTCTAATAAGGATCATAGTGGTTTATAATTGTACATCCTCTGTAGCTCTCGGAGCATTGATTACTTTGTAAAACAAAGTAAAGATAAATGTTAGCATAAAACAATTATTATCAAAAAGAAATAAACAGAAAATCTGTAGCCTCTCTATAATTTTTAATGGGTATTAAAAATTTTATTTTCTTCTGTGTTGTCCAGTTATGAATGGAAGTTGGAAAGCACTGGGAGAGAAAGGCAGAATATAATGTTCTCACACTGTTTCTAGCTACCTGTACCTGAATTCTCTCATTCACAGATTCACCTGTTCATTGTAATTCTACTATTCTTTCTAAAGCCCTGGTATGGTCCTCTCTGCTTCAGCTGTGTCTGCTAATCCCTTCAACAGATTTTGAAAACAGTTTCTCTCCCCACCAGCCACTGCTTCTGCTGCTTCTCTGACCAACATGTAAGTTTAAGACCTCTGCTGTCATTACCTTTCACAACCTCCACTCCAGTCTGAAAGGGTGCTCAGGGCAAGCTCCCTTGTACTGCTGCAGAATGCCTTCTGGCTTTCTTCATCATGGGAAATTGCAGTCCCTAACTGCCCTCCCTTCTGCTGCCTCACCAGGCCCTTTAAGACAAATGTGTGGTCCTAATCTGTCTCTAACCTGCTTCTGTCCTTTCTGCCACTCTCTCAGGAACCAGTCCTGACCTTTTAGTCCTTTCCCTGCTTGCTCAATAGGTATATTCAAGCTCAGTTTGTTTAAAGATGTGCATTAATTTGCTTATTCTGTTTTATGTGATAAATTCACTTTTATGTTTTTAAAACTCTGAATGCTCTCTTGAAAACAGCTCTGATCTATATTGTTTGCCTCTCTACCTTTTCATATTTTCCTTTATTTTTCCCCAGCAGTGGAGTTTTCACTGTATTTATCTTAATGTCAGCTTTGCTCATCTTCCCCTGCTGCAGTCAGCAAAAGTAACTGGCTATGCTCAACTCAGTAGCATTAGATTGCATTACAAGCATCCTGACATTTTATGCAACTAGTGTAAGCAATGTGGTGTCCTAGAGCACAGGATTAATTTCAAAAAATCTTTTTACACCCTTGCTGTGAAACTGTAGTTTCAGCCAGCTCTCCTGTCACATACCCTCTCAGTTCTACTAGAAACCTCTTTCAAACAATGCCTTACGGAGGGGAGGGGAACACCTTATCTACCAGGGAAAAACCCACCTCAGTAAACTAATGCTGTTATACCTAATTAAGACACACACTTCTTAATGAATTTATGAGGAAAACAGGTATAATTACTTGATATTGTTTTGCAACTCTGGGATCAATATTCAGAATTTAATTTTTTAAATGTTCACGTTTAGATGATTTAATCCAAATGCCATATTGTCACTCTTTTGACCTCAGATTCTAAAATCTGTTGTTTGCTAAGGTTGTGATTACAGAAAAAAGCTAACCCAACTGCAGCCTCCTTTATCCAGGCCCCTTTCTCCTTTAATTCAAGTTTTTATAAGGCTAATTTAGGGCAAGTTCATCTCCCTGTGCCATTGATAATGTGCCATGCACATAAATGGGGTGGTGTGTTTTTCTTTATTGTATGTTTTCTCCAATCCCTTTAATGCTGTGCTCTTTTTTTCCCCCATGCGGTTGGTCTGCTCCAAGTTTTCTCCTGCCTTCCCTAGTTGTCAGTCACTCCTTAAACCTGCCCTTTATCCCGCCTACCCAGTTACTAATCCCCCTTGATCTCCACCTCTTGTTCTAGAAAGCTCCCTGTCAATTCTTGTTGTCCCAACCTCCTGCCTAAACTCCTTCCTGACTCTACCTCCTAATGTTGTCAATCCACAGCTGACCCCGCCTTCAGGTCTAGAAGTTTCCATGTTCCTCGGTGCCCTATTGGTTCTCTCAAGCTGTATCGTCCCCTTGCTTTCCCCCATTGGTTGTAATCTTGTAAGCCACTCCTTGAGCTCCTCCCTGGCTTGTTCCTGATTTGTTATTGTATTGTACCCACCCCTTCTTCCACCCCTGCTTAAAAGCTGGTTCAAAGCCATGTAAGTTGGCTTTTTGTCCCTGACCCTTACAGGGGATGAACTCCTCTGAGAAGCACACGGAAGGCTCCTCCCTGTTCTTTGCCCTGGTCCTAGGGGCTGTACCTCCGGCTGCTGTTGAGAGCAGCAGCAGCCCTGCTCTGCACTGCCGCTAGGGTCTGACCCAGGCCTGGGGGCGGCCGCTTCTGGCATGGACTGGGTAGGGAGGGCTGGCTTGGAGGATTTCTCCAGCAACCGCGCCATATAAGAATAAGCAGCTTGGCAGGCAGGAAGTCTCATGAGACCAAAGTTCCTACGCCTTGCTGCAAAACTGTGCCTCTACAGTTGGCAGCCTCAGGTCCCTGAATAAATGAGGTTTGTGTTGCTGTGTTCAGGAGGTCTTATTCATAGGTTCTTAGAGGTTGTGATTTTTATTGTCTACCACATTTTAAGTCGCTAGCCACTACAGTAGTGCAGCAAAAAAATCAGCCCTCCCAATCCATGTATAGGTAGAGGTTTAAATAAAATGGAACTTGCAAAAATTTGGTGATAATGGACTTAATGGATCTGCAAGAAAAAATGGTGCTAATCACTAAGAAAGGCTCAGCAAAATCTGTGTCTGCTGTCTTTTACACCAGTAGTTAATAAGAGCTGTGGCTGGTATGATGAAGCTTTTTTATAATTGGGCCCCAGCCTTTCTATCTATCTATCTCTCATATATTAATTTTCATGTATTCTCCACACTCTTGCTATATGCCTATGATTTCTGTTGGGAAAAGCAAATATACTTTCTACAGGTAATGTCTGTGAATGCACCAGTGCACAAACTGAGGCAGCACAGAGCCCTGGGCAACCTCTGTTCCGCTTGAATGGCAGATGGATTTCATCCTGGTCCTGTCACATTGTTATCTTCTCTGGTTTTCTTAGCAAATAATAAACTACTTTCCTGGAATAGTTCAGCCATATGCCTGGAAAGAAAGGTTACTGCTAAAAAACAATATCTACTTGTCCGCTGATAGGATTTTTCTAACAGCTTTCATAAAAATTTGAAAGCATTATCATACTTAGCACCTCAGGCTTAAAGCCAGGGCAATTTAATTAAATATGGTTAAGCACAGAAGAGATATATCCCTAGAAGCAGAATCTCTAACAGTATCTGTTTTCTAAAATTATAAAATATTGAATGTTTGCTCCAGAAATTCAAAGAGGCTCTATGAAATGTCAGTTTGAGTTGCAAGGCTCCTTTGCTGATCTTGTGGAATATTGCAGCTTGTAGAGGAAAAATAGTAGAGGATGGTTGTACAGAATGGAGTACAGGATGGCTGAGCCTGTATGAAAGTTGCAGATGTGGTGAAAAGACACAGAAGTTTTCTTTTGCTGTAGAAGCAAGACACTTGCCCTGGAGAATGAACACATTACTCATTCCTGAAATTAATTATTTTGGCAATAAGATTTGGTGTTGGAAAATCCAGTTCTGGGTAGATTGAAATCTAGATGGAGCCATGTATACACAAATATAATTGCACTCTTTTTGCCACAATTATAACAAAAAGCCACTGCCACCACAGTGTCGGGTTGCTACATCCTAATGTCACATAAAAGATTATATTAAAAAGGTTTAAAGTACTTCTTGTCACTTCACCTGCAGCATTTCCTCTATTCTGTGTTTTCTTTCTTCCTGAAACTGTGTATTTCCAGTCCATGGGCTCAAAATGTGTAATATCATAATTAATTACTAATATTTGAACAATGCACTAACAGAGACTAATTTGGCCATAACTTAGAGTTGTTGAACCTGCCTCAGAGTGGACTGATGATGATTCTCAGTTTACCATTTTAGCTCTGCCTGTTTCCCACTTCTTTTTATATTATGCTTATCTTTGGAAACAGAAAACTTCCATAGATTTAAAAATAGTACAGGGAAGAGCAGCCCAGAGTACACATGTTCAGGTCATTAAGGGTGTTACCATTATCTTGTTATTCTACAGTATCAATTCTATCAACTGTTTCATAAGGACAATGATAACAGTGTTTTGAAATAGGGAAAATTGGAAAAATTAACAACCTGAAGAAAAAAAGGAGGAAAAAAAGAGATAATTTCACAAGTGATCATCCTGTTTCTCTGAGATTTTATCAGATAAGAATTTAACTTGAGAAGTCAGCTGGACCACAATGGATCACTGTCTTAGAAATCTGGCATAGTTTTTTTTCATCAGTATTTTCTGTGGTTGCAATAGAGGCGTAGCGGTATAAAATGGAAGACAATTATATGCAATAAAGTACCTGTGATGTTATCTAGAACTATAAACATTTAGATGCTATGGCTGGGGACTGTGTTACACTGCAGTGGTACTGCAACTGTTACTACTTCAGGCTTTAAGCAGTATTTTTATGTGGGTAAGTGACTTGAGTGTTAGGGACTAAAATATAAAGATTAATTACTGAAGAATAAATTTTAAATGGAAGTTGAAACCACAGAATTTTTAAATACATTTGTAACTCTTCATTCCTATTTTTATACCTTTAACAGCTGTTTATTTAGCCACATACTTGTCTGTTGGTGAAAAAATAAAGTGTTGGACTTTTCGTCTCTCGATAGATCTGTTGAAATCCAGAGAAATATTTTAAAGCTGAGAATAGAATAACAGAATAATTTGTGAAAAAAATAGAATCTGAGAGTGTTCACATTTTAATTGTGCTAGAAAGTCAACATGATAGAATATTTAATCTCGTTAAGTGGAAAGATGGTGATTATGTAGTAGGAAAGTCCTCTAGAAGAGATCTAACATTATAAGAAAAAAAACCCCAAAACATATAGGTTTGAAAGGTCAGCAGTTGAATAATTGTCTGATGCAATATGAGAAATCCCAGAGCCAATAAAAGCAGGAAAAATGAAATTGTAATAATCTCCTCTGAGATTAGAGGCTGACATCCAGGTCTGAATAAGTCTTTGAATACACTGATAATTCTACAGATAATGTTACATTGTAAAAGACAGAATTGTTTGAAAATGGAAAGTTTACTATCATATTACGACTACAAACTACATTGCTTTTCTTCTTAATTGTACTGTTTCAGTAATATTTAAAAATATGTAGCATATTGTGGTAGTCAGTGAGTGGTTGGTTCAAACTTTAACCAGTGTCAAAACTGAACTCTCATATTTGATTACTAATTACTGGTTTATCTGCCTTTCAGTTCTGAAAATGTGGAAAGTAGTGATAATTTTGATTAAATAATAGAAATTCATTCTAGTTTATTTGTAAGGGAGCTGGGATTCATGCACATCTTATTTTTAAGACCTGAGGGGAAATGATTTGTTGTCATTTATTGTGAAAATATGAACACTGCATTTGTGCTGCTTTTATAAGATTTTTCTGAAATCTGTCATTCCCAGTGTTAAATAGCAGCTGACTTGAACTACAGAATCTTTTAACTCGCATAAACAGATCTAAAGTTTTATTCCTCACTATTTGCCTTTTGATCAAAACCAAGGAGAACAGATTGACTTCTGAAAGATTCAAGATTGAAACTATATTGAAATTCTGCCTTTTTCACTTGAAAATTATTGATTGATTGATAATAGGATCATATAGGAGAGAAAATAGGTTAGTCTTCTACTGATGTGCAGAATAACAATAGGCAAAATAAGTTAAACAAAATTAGGTTTTACTCTGATGGCATCGTAAATTGAATCTAATCGATGGAACTGGCAATTCCATTCAAGATATTCTGTTAACCTCCAATAGAACTCTTTTATTCAGAAAGTAGTTTAGATGTTATTCTTTATAGATGAACAATGAAAAGGTTTAGAGCCCATTTTAAAGATTTTAGCTGATTGCTTTTTAAAAAAATAAATTGCCTTTCTTCTCTGTGAGTCAAAATGCACAGATCTGAAAACCTCTTTTTAGCGTTCTTTAGATGATGGTGTCAGTGCTATATCTTCATTAAAGTGTACTTTGTTTTAGAACTGAGCCAGATGAGGAAATATGAATTCTGCAGGAAAGTTGTATGTAAAAAGACCAAACACAGGGAGGTCAGAAAAGGCATGGAATGGATGTCTACAACTCCTAGGCCAGAATGCAAGTAATTTTTTTTGACTCTGACTCTTGGCCTGCCAAACTTAACATAGCAGTTACGTTTTATCACCTGCTACTTGTCTTTATCATCTTGATGACCAAGGGCTTATTCTCTTCAATTTATCTATCAGTAAAATTCCTATTGTGATGTGACCTTATGAGATGTATATCTATAGGGAGCCAGTACTTTGACTACTGTCAAAATGTTTTGTTGTACCAAAGATTTAGTATGGCTATTTAATAGTGTGCTATGCTGAAGATAATGTACCGTGTTTCTTTCATCTGGGAAATGAATTTATACACAGCTATGGGGATGCATGGTCTGGGTATCCCACAGCGTAACACTCTATGCTGGGAAGAACAATCTACAGAAGGTTTTTCAACTTGCCATGTGATAAATTAAACCAATGTTTCACTTTAAATCTGGCACCTGTAATCTATTAGCATGCTGTGTGCCTAAAAAAAATGTAAATTGTATTTTTTTCCAAGGGATAGTTTAGATCTAATCAGAGCAGGTTGCTTGCAAGTGAGCTGTTAGAGGGACTTGCCATAGTAAATTTAGCAATCCAACAGACCTGGCAACATGAATAAGTGGAGACAGCTGGAAAAGAAGTCAACTGGAGAATAAAACCTATTTCTATATATCTTAATATAAATATCTTTCTGGAAATTAACTTAACATCCAAAGTTGTTTGCTAATTGTAGCCAAAAAAAAAAAAAAAAAAAAAAAGGCGCAAAAGCTAATTGTAGGCTGAACTGAAGCAGAAATAAAATGTTTGAAGTGGGAATCCTTACTACTTACATGTAGCGTTGTGCAACAACGTGTCCCTGGGAGTGACTCGTCCCAGTGCTCTCTGCTAATAAAGAGCTGAGGATTAACGAGAGGAGATGGGAACCTGTTTGGAATCTTGAGTGCTGTTTATTATCAGCACATGCATTTTGGGTATACCCTTGAATTTGCTCCAGGGATGAGAGACAAATGGGGCCCAGGATCCAGGGTTATATACCAAATAAATTGGGTGGTTCTGAGAGTCACGGTCCAGTAGGGATAGCAAAAAGTGGTGCAGAGGGGTGGCTAGAAGCAGGGGGTACTAATAGGATCACAGGGGTGGAGTACTCCAGCAAAAATAACCCAATGGGGTCCAAGGAAAGGAAGAACATTCTAGGCATGGTGCATATATGGTGAACAGGGGCTGAAAAGCGTGACATAAACTTAACAAACCAATAGAACAACGAAACCTAAGAAATGCTAACATGTGGCTGCAAAGGCCCATGGGAGAAAGGTTTTTCTCACCCTAATCTAAAAGGGTGTCTCTCCTGGTGACAGGCCCCTGGGCCTTCACACTTATACACTGAATTAAGTCTAGGCCCCTAATGTTGACTCTTCATAACCAGACTCTACACCAAGGGTAGCATTTCAGAACAGAAGTCTATCAGAAAGTCTACTTCACTCTTAAATGCCTAGCAGTTAAGTGTTATTTGCCTGCCAGAAAATGAAGCAGCAGGATTAATTAGGCCATCTTGTTGACTAGACCCTAATAGAAATATTCCTTACCTAAATATGTCATCTTTATCATTGATAAACTAGTCAAGAAAATACTTATTGACTGCAAAAGCAAAGCAACACATAAAGCCATTTCCTTGGGCCTAGAAATTATTTACGAAAAATGTGACATTGACAAATGTCTCTGATAAGACCATTTTTTCCTGACATGGAAATTTCCCTTTAACTAAGGCTGTGTTTTAAATTCCCTCTTCCCCAGGTCCCGTGCATGGAGTAAATTAGCTCTGGCTGATCTTGACTGCTTGTGGTACATGAGCGAGCTTGTTAAGCCTGTTCATACACAAAAGTATATACTACATTTCTGCCTACCCTTAAGTGAGTCAGAAAAAGATATTTAGATTTTTTTCCCCACAGGATCAACTTCTGTAAATGTTGTCAGTGTTTTGGTTGCTTGGTCTTTTTTCATCTCCAACAGCCAGGGCCCAAGGTAAAGAGTTCAGAAAAGAGAAGTTGGAAAAGCTCATATTGGAACAAAGGAAAGAATGAAAATAATAATTTTTAACCTATCTTTTCACTGCCTTTTTTCTGCTATATACAGCCAAAATCAGAAAACTCCTCCATTTCTTAAGCTTTTTCTCTATTTGTCTCTCCCTAGAGAGAGACTTTCAAGTCCTTACAAGCCACTCTTCTGCCTTTCTCTGTATAAGCTGCTCTCTGTCATCCTGCTTATAATATTTGCTGCTCTTTCTCTATTCAAGGCATCATTATATTCCAAATATTCTTCAAGAAATTTCCTACCACTTACTCCAGAAACAGGTTTTAGTATGGCTTTTTGTACATTTTTTTCCAAATTATTTTTACTTTTTATTATTATTATTTGGGTTTTTTTTTTTTTTTTTTTTTTTTTTTTTTTTTTTTTTTTTTTTTTTTTTTTTTTTTTTTTTTTTTTTGCAGTGGCCTTGCAGCAGTTGCTGGCATTTCACAGAAAATGTTAACAGGACATGTCCTTCCAAAACATGTAAAAGTTTACAGGTCCAGATCCATCTTTTGCATCATTAGACATAGAACTGAGTGGCCTACACTCTGAACAGAGCTGCCCTATGGACTCAAGCAGCAGACAGAAAAAGAGGCACCTTCTTTAGGCTTAGGCTCTAATTTACCATAAGAAGGTGTCTGTGTCATTGCGCTGGCAATGGGCGTACTGTGGTTAGTCACTTTGTTTAGGTTCCTAAAGTGAGATAGAATGAGATAGAATGTCTAGGTCTGCTCTTAACATAAAAATGTGTGGTAAATACATACATTATTGCTGTGGGCTAGTCAATTTATTCTTTTAAAATAGTCGCAATATTATTGAGATCATATATAATACTAATACATTTCAGTATGAAGCTCATTACAAGGAAGAAGGAAGAGAGGTATTTTTCTAGGCAAGGATTAAACACAGATATATATAATTTGAAATATTCGCAAGATGGTAGTTTGGAGGAGGCATATTCCCAATTGTTCAAAGTAGCACGTGAAGTTAGAGTTTCCCAGAGTGAAATAAATGCTATCTGCATTACCCATATGTCATGCTCCATTTTTTCCCCATTAAAATGTGTGAAAATTTCCCTTACAGACATTCTAAATGTCACCTAGAAACAACAGTGCTGTGAGTGAGATAGAGGCAGAAAGGGCAGGTTAAGTACTTGGAGAAGATAGGCAGAGGATGAAGTCCTAGCAAACAAAGAAAACATCTAAATACATTAATTTATAAATTTTCTTTCAATTTTTCAACTCTTTCCTGTCTTCACCTGAGATTTTATTATTACTACTAAGTTAAACAGCTCTAAAAATAGCACAATTCAACAGATACCAGCATTTTCTTCTGCTACAAATGCTTTTCATATAATTAGGCAAGTTTTCCAGGAGATATCTGAGAAAATGATTTGGGATTAAAGTGACGCACAAGACCATGGAAGAGAGAGAAAAGAGTAAAAACATATCTGTGTAGGGCATCATTCATTGGTTTTGGATTCTGCACTGTGTTTTCAATGTGCTTTCAGTCATCAGTTGCCTTTTCTCTGACTTTGCTGGTTACTAAGGGATTCTCTGAGGAAGAAATGAACATCTGTTTTTCATTTATACTAGATAAGGACTCTCAATATCAACTTTCATCTTAGAATGACCTGTAGTAGGGGAAGACACCAACAAGTTTATAGGAATTTACAGTGTCAGGTTCTTCTATGACCACAGAATATTTAGGGGCTCGAGAGATCTTTAAAGTTTTGGAAAAAAAATCATTTTTCAACTAAAATCATGATGATCTAACTCAGCTCTTGTTAGACTATGGCCATTTCAGAGAGGAAAAATGGATATTTGTAAAGAACACCTCCTGCTTTTTAGTTACTCTCAGTGCTATATATCCTTTGAATGATATAGTATGAAATACAGTATTGCAGGTCTGATACTGTGTTGGCCTTGAGATTTATTTGTACAGATTGATCAAAAGTGAATGTCAGAAAATCATCTGTCAGTCACAGCTTGAAATGTCTTTTAAAGGTTTTTTAAACCTTTTAGGTTGATGAGAACTTTACATTTCTCTCTCACAAGTTGACCTGTTACATGGATCTTTCTGATATCATGGTTGAATTGCTGCAGTACGCTTGATTGTGTGCTGCCGAAAAGGTTCATCTATCACCTGCAGCTAGAGCAGATTTCAGCAGAGTGAGTGTTTGCAGGTGTGGAATGGGGGATTCTGCTGCTCTTCAGGTTTGCTATATGAACTCAGTATAATGAGTGAAGTTTCTTTTTTTTTTTTTTTCAGCATAGTGTCTGCCTCTAAAATCTTCTCTGCAAAAGCCTAAGGCTTCAAAAGTTTCCCCAGGTGTCAGACCCAGAAGAGGAGTTCTTGTGGTGAATCCACATAAGTCATGGTTCTCCCTGGGAGCTGTGTGCCTCCCTTAGCTCAGACTATCTGCAAACACTGCATGAGCACCTGGTGTGAATCTTACTAAATATTCTTTCAGAAAGAACTGAATCTAATCTGCCCCTCTACCAACATTTTGAAGTCTTTTGTCTGCAATTGGTCTTGCATTTTCAACTCTTACTATCAGAGTGATTGTTTCTTTTAAAGAGCTTTAATAGATCATTTGTGAGGGCTACCATAGGGAAAAAAGTCTGCTCAATTTATGTAGTTTAAAACAAATAAGGATAGAAGTGGTATATTGATTTATTAATGACACAGAATCAACAAAGAAATGAGCAAAATATAATTCAGGTTCAATGTGAGCCATATAACAGATTAAAAACAATAAGAGACATGTAAAATATGTTAATGAACACCTTTTCAAATACCTTCTCTAATGAAAGGTCTCCAAAAGTCTAGTACTCTCCATCATGTATTTACACTTAACTGCAGTGACTAGCCATGTGGGTCATTAGGCCCTTTTCCCCTTCAGAGAGCGCTCCCTGCACCTGCAAACCTCTCCTTCCCTAAAAGATGTGTGAGCTCCAGCTCTATGCCTCTCCCAATCACTCCCAGCTATCCATGCACCAACCTGAGAGCACCCTGTTGATTTCACAGGCAAAAAACATGGGTCTTGTGCTGCACCCTGAACCCTTGCTCTACTCATTGCATGTAGGCTACTTGTAGTGTCCAATGGAGAACAAAACAATACTCTTACATTAGCTAATAATTTTAATTTTGAACCCTTGATATTTGAGGATATTTCCTGTTCTGAAGGACTCTACAAGAAGTGTCTGAGCAACCTTATTGTGAACCACAGTGTTTAGAATTGTCAGGAAATAATCTACTTTATATTATTATTGGGTAATTGTTTTCACAAAGAGTGTTGCAAAATCAATTCATAGATTTCTGTAAAGACAGCCTTTAATAATCTGAAAATTAAGACTTTAATAATATGAAAATTAATTTAATATCCTGAATATGTGCTTTGTGTTCCTGTTCCATTGAAAGCAAAAATGCATTCAATGGAACACCAAAAGAAACAGCCTTCCATGTCAGGTGAAGTGTATATATTGCCCTTATTTATCTCTGATTAACAGAAAATAATTAGCATGGGAAATTCTAATCTAACTAAGATTTTCTACAAGCAAAACATGCCATAGTTTCTGGCAGTATAAATGTGCACAGCTCTGTTTTCTTTTGAACTGTTTTTTTGTATCAGTAGGAAACAAATATATCAGTTTACTTCAGTCATATCCATTATACAGAAATCCAAATTCATTAAGTTTAAAATTCTCTAATTTTCAAGTTCAAAACATGAAAAAAAATTTTTGAGATTTGTGGGCCAAATCCATCTCTGTTTTGAGACAAATACAAATACAGCTGCCCATGTACTAAAAGTGATCATAATTTACCTACTTTAGTGTAGGTGTAAGATTACAATGAAGGGATAGTGGAGCAAATATAATAACTAACATAAGGTGTTTAATGAATATTTGTATGGCAGTATTTTTTAATAGGGGGAGTATTTTTCTGCCTAGATTTCTGGTACATGCAGTCCTGCTTCATCTCAGTAAGCAAACCAGTTTCAGTTTATTCTCATGTTAAACTGGGATGAGTTTACCCGTTTTTTACCATTTGCACTGTTTTTTAACAACTTATTTGATATATATATATTTAAATGTAAAAAAGTATTTTCCTTAACCCGACATTTAAATACATGATGAAATCTATGAGATCTCCACTGAGCCATTGGAGACTGAGTTTGACACTCTGGACTAAGTTCAAAAGTGTCATAAATTAATTTGTAAATAAGTCATGTGTATAAACTGGTATAACAAATATGCTAGAAGACATAGAGCATAGACATCTGGCACTTTCAGTGGGAACAAGAATCAGCAAATGTGTGCAAAATATAATTTAGGGAAGCAAGATATATCCACATATATATTAATATAGTTCTAATCCACTCTTACCTCATCATAACTGTTAAGTAGTTTGTATATCCTGACTTTCCTCTTCCTAGAGAACAAGCGAAGTGATTTAAAACAAACTTATCATTTGCTAGGAGACAAATATCAGGGACACTGTGTTTGAAACAGATCAGAGAGAGGCCTTGTGCTAAATTTAGATGAGCTAAGGTTAAACCCTATTGATCAAACATTATGGCTTGAGAGACTGATTATAAAAAGGTTTTATATAATTAGTATTATATAAGCTCAGTAGAAAGGACCGTTAGGAAGGAAGCTATCAGAAGTAATACTGACAGGCTTTGCAAATGCTATGCAGATGTTTGATTTGCCTTTGCATGACTTTGCCCATCCTTGCAAAAGAGTTCTTTGATACTGAGAAGAATATTATGATATCCTTTCTATTTCTAAAACAGTTTTGGAAGAATTCTTTCAAATAATTCTTGTTCACAATGCACCATCTCATATGATGTTACAAAAACAATCAATAATAACAAAACATATGGTAGGATCAGGTGTAATATTAGAGGAAAATTTTGACATAAAAATCAGAGAATAATTGCCAATTAAAAGTGTAAACATTTCTGTATGGTATTTCTGTTAAGCTGTTCTATTTGAGGAATGTAAAACATGACTAACTACATCAGCAGGTGCAGTGTAGGTGTACTGCAATTATACATTGACATTTTTGCTGAAGCCTACAAAGTATTATTTTGTGCTGGCTACCATTATAGATGTAGACCTGATTAAAAATAATTGAAGGATCAGTTATGTGTTAAAAATACTTTTTCCTGCAACTGAAGTCTTAGCAAGGATTGACTGTTCAGACAGAAATATGAACTTCAGTGTGAAAAGGAATATTATACTAGTTTTAAGTTTTTTATTTCTGTCTTCTTCTACTGTTTTCTGTTTTAATGACAAATATTTCTAAATTTCTTACCAGTTGTAGTTTTTTGTATGTTTCCTATTTGATATTAATTTTAACAATTGTATGTAAGTGATATTTTGAATACTTATAAGTCAGTGGCTGGTTAAGTGACTCATTTACCAGCAGTCCTTGGCCAACTATGTTGACTTGCAGTTGACTGGAATTTAGCAAGTGTAACACAAGAAAGACTGTAAAGAGGATCTGGGGAAACTCAGAATGACCTCAGTGCCAGAACGGTCATGGAGCAGATCATCCTGAGTGCCATCCTGGGGTAAATGTATGGTACAACCAGGGAATTGGGCCCAGATGCCATGGTTTATGAAGGGATCCTACTTGACCAACCTGATCTTCTGTGACCGGGTGACCTGTGGGAGAATGGATTGTAAGAGATGCAGCTGAACTAATTACTAAAGAGTGGAAACAACTTTGCCCTTAATAGGTCACAGTTACCGCCAATAAGGATTGGTGCTATAAATGAGTAGGTTAGCTGGTGAAGAGTTGGTTGGTGTTGGAGTTTGCTGGCTGTGCTGTGAGGAGGAAGGGTCAGGTGGTAGTCTGAAAGGAAGAGAGAAGGAGTTAGTATTGTGCAGTGCTGTCTGTGGGAACACATAGAGAGAAGGTATGAAAGTTTGACTGTAGGGCTGTAGGATAATGAACTGATGGTGTCAGTCAGTTTGTATCCATTGTCCAGTGGTGCCAAGAACCAATGTTGACATTTGTTGCCCAATGTGAGGAGGAAGCATGAGCACTGATTGTGACACGCTTTGTGGATGAGGGCAATGTTACAGGTAACGTGATAGGATGAGAAGAAGTGGCCTCAAGTTGTATCAGAGTAGATGTAGTTGAATGTTAGGAAAACTTTCTTCACTTGAAGAGTAGACAGGCAGTGGAACAGGGTACCTAGGGAATGAACTGTGGGAATCATCATCCCTGGAGTTTTTAAAAAACATGTGAATGTAGCATTTTGTTAGTCGTGAAGATGGCAGTGCTGAGTTACAGCATGATAATCTTAGAGATCTTACCACCCTAAATGATTCTATTATTCTGTCAATTTATTTAGACAGGTTTAATGTTTTTCTAGAAGCAAAGTATCTTAACCATTGCTGTCTTTGAATTCATAGAATCACGGAATGCTTTGGATTGAAAGGGTTGGTAAAGATTATCTCATCCTGATCCCCCCACCATAGGCAGAGAAAACATCCACTTGTCCAGGTTGCTCAAAGCCCTACCCAACCTGGTCTTAAAGCCTTCTAAGAATGGAGCATCCACAACTCCTCTGGGTGACCTATGCCAGTGCCTCACCACCTTCATGATAAAGAATTTCTTATGTCCAATGTAATCTTCCTTTAGTTTAAAGCCATCCCACTGTACGGTGTCAGAACATGCCCTTGTCACAGGACCCTCTCCAGCTCTCTTATAGGTACCCTTTAGGTGCATGAAAGCTCTGAGGTCTTCCCAAAGTCTCCTCTTCAGCAGGCTGGGCAACCCCAATGCTCTCAGCCAATCTTACAGGAAAGGTGCTCCTGCCCTCTGATCATCTTTGCAGTCCTCCTCTAGACTCGCTCCAACAGGTCCATGTCTTCCTTATGTTGTAGCCTCAGAAGTGGACACAGTTCTCCAGGTGCAGTCTCACCTGTCTGAACCTGCTGGTTATGATTCTTTTGATGCAACCCAGGACACGGTTGGCTTTTTGGGATGCTAACACATTTTGTTGGGTCATGTTGTGCTTGTCAACCAACACCCCCACATCTTTCTCCTCAGGGCTGTTCTTGATCTATTTATTCCCTGCCTAGCCTGTATTTGTGCTTGGGATTGCCCTGATCCATTTGTAGAACCTCACACTTGCCCTTGAACTTAGTGAGGTTCACACTTTCCCACCTTTCAAGTGTGTCAAGGTCCCTGTTGATGGCATGTATGTTGATTTCCCCTACAGCTTGGTGTTGGTGAACTTGCTGAGTTTTTCCTTGTATTTTGTTTTAACATAAAGTCACATTACCAAGGTACATTTGAAAAATATAAAAAGAAATTCTTCAAAATACCCCCAAATCAAATATGAGAACTTCTGCTGCCAAATATTATTAGGTTCTGCAGTTCTTGACCTTATGTGCTATACCATAGAAATCACCTATGGATATGAATGGACAACCTTAAGTAATGGATCACAGAATGTTAATGTGTGATCCATTACTTAGGACAACCTATCAAGGGTCTGGATATCATCAAGTGTTTTTATAATATAGAATGATAAAAATTTGAAATATATTAATGAGAAAATTTCTATATTCATTTAATATTCTTTGTTCAGCTACTAAATAATCAACAGACAATCAAATACCTCTGTAAGCCATGCTGCAGTTAAATATTTTATTTCAAGAAACCTTCCCTTGGATATTTTTTCCTCCGTTGATAAAATGAAAAATAACTCTTGACTAAGGAGGAATGTTATTTTTCAGGAGTTGTTTCAAAAATTTTTGAGAACTTTAATTGACCCTGTAATGAGAGTACATTTAAACAATAAAATTCTTTTTTCTTCTACCTAAAATGAAAGAAAGCATATAAAGGTGACAGCTGCAGAACCAATTTTGTCAAAGGGCTGCGGAATAATATTTTCATGTGTGAATAATAGCTCTCTTGATGGGACTGAGACCCTTTCTGACTTTCATGCTCACACTCTAGCCACTGTTATGTGATGCAGACTTGGTTTAACAACTAACATGAATACCAGTGCCAGCATCAGTAGAGAGCAAAACCACAGAAGCCGTCTAACTTGGTAATAACTGGATCATTAGTTGTGTATTAGAGTGTGCAGTCAGAGGGACTTACAGGTAACTAGAACAAAGTTGGTCATGTGTAACTTATTTAGTGGTCACTCCTTGAGTGACATACTTCAGTAGGAGGAGTGATGGGAGCTATCATTCAGTGGGCTGGTATAGATTTTTAAGTGATGCCTTAAGTTTTAGCTCTCACGTTTTTCAAATTCTGTGCTGCCTAGGGGTGTAATTCTGAGCCTCATATTAAGTGCTAGTAAGCTCTCTTCACAGAGTAGCTAGACAACACAAATTCTTCTCCTACTGAAGACCAAGGAAAATGAGTACAACTTTCAGGCCCAAAAGCATAAACAATGGTGGACTGAAGAGAGAAACAAGAAGGATGAGACCTCATGACCTGAGGCTGTGGTTGAACAGTTGGGCCCCAATATGCAAATGCACCAAAACTTATAAAAGTGTAAGGCCTCATGTCTGGTCATCCATTTTGTGACCATTCTAAGTCTGCCTTGGGTGTAGCCCTGGTCAGGCTCTTGTCCTGCCCAAGGTGTACACTAAAGGCCTTTCAATAAATATCTGCTTTAATCTCTAGCTCTGTCCAGTCTCTGTTTCAGGTTAGCCTTCCCAAGGCATCATAAGCTAGTCTAAATATAGTGTAGGAGCACAGCTGAACAACCCTAAGTTGGGTTGTTTCCCTTTTCCTCTTTTGCTGAAGGGATCACTTTCTGGAAATTATCTCAGTGGAGCTTCAAGTCACAGCTGTGGTGGTTGTGAATTCATCAGGGTAATTTACTTTACTCTGGGTGATTTTGTAGGCTGATATAGCCTTTTATTAATAATATTGGTGGTTACTTGAATAACAGAAGAGATGAAAATGGAGTGGGTAATGCACAGTTATATCTCCTGTTAAAAACTAACAAAATATATTTTCATGTGAGGAATAGGAAACATAATAGAGAGAGGAGGAAAGGTAGAACATGAGAGGGTCTGTATCACAGAAGATGATGTGTTTTACTTGAATCTGTTTAATATCTCTTTGATAGTTTTACATTTCAATCCATGAGTAGGCTCTGCTATAAGAAAGAGTTTAAACAGAACCAAGATCTCTTTGTGTAAAAACCTCATAAAATCTTAACCCAGAAAAAAGGCCTATTAGCAAGGTTCTCTAGAAAACTTCAGCTACCAGCTACCATGTAGGAATCATATGACATGCAATGAGTATTTTATGGTGGTTTGATCACAGACCAACAAGATCATCTGCAATGACAGGTGGACATTCCAGTGAAATTATATGCTGTGTGATTATGTGCTGTAAGTGTTTTTGATCTGGGACATGATGCTACTGGAAGGTGGTTGTCAACATCTTAATAATATACTTATTTGATAAAAACAGAATGGAAGGAAAAGCAAAACTAGAGTTGTGGGTTGATATTCCTCTACTGTACTGTCAATACCCTGAAAACTGAACAAAGATGAAACAAATAAAACTAGTTGTCAGACACAGGGTCTATAACAGGGTTAAAGAGGGGGGCTGGATTGATGGAAGGAACAAATTATGGGGAGACTGTAAGTGGATTCAGTATAACCAAATGGTGAAAGACGAGTCTTGTGAAGTGAGTGATCTGGTACATTTTGGCCTGAGGGACAATGCAGTCTAGGCCTGCATTAGATAGTCCAGGCCAAAACACAAGTGTGTGCATGTGCTTGTTCCACTAGCATCCTTGTGAACTCATTATCTAGCATTTGTTTTGCCTGTGAAAGCTAACAGCATTCCTGAAAACACTCAGCCATAGTCTGGGTTACAGAAAATCAGGAGTAATTTCCAGTGGTTTTGTTCCTGGCTCAGGTGTGGCCATTCTCTTTTATAAAAGAAAGTTTAAGTGTGTGGATGTGAGTCATACTGGGTAATGTGGCCTCTGGACCAGATAGTAATCACCCAAATCCTGCTCTTTATCACAAGCCTTACCTGAGCTACTGGATTTTGATATTTTCACAGCCATGGAATAGATAAGAGAGCAGTATCTACATCCAAGACATAATTTATTGTGAGAGTATATATGTAAGGGTTATAAATAGTGGTCTGCTCTTTGGTGTCTATGCCTTCCTTTAACCTCAGTCAGTCAGTTAATAGAGAGTCAACCACTTGGTAATTAATTTCCTTAGCTGACATATATTTATTGTGGGTCTACTCAGCACACTCAGAATCATCCTTCTGAGAAGTTTGAGCTTCTGAAAGGTAATTGAAAGGCAAAGGAAAAAAATCTTTTTACATCTAGGGTTGACTCTGAATGAAAATTCTAAATCCAAACCCCCTTAAACTGTACAGACTGATTACGTGCATTCTTTTCAAAGAACGTTTCAACAGAAATATTATCTTATCCTTGGAATGTCTCTTAGAGAAACATTTATGCTAAACAAATAATATAGCACACTTGTTTATGTTGTCACACAATTTCAAAAAGCATATTGTCTGGTAATGAATGATTCTTCTTCATTCTAGTAATAATAATAATAATAAAAAAAATTTAAGCATTCTCTAATTTAGTAGTGATTTCTCCTGCCTGTGTTCTCAGAGCTTATAGTAAACATTTACTGTTTTAAAAACTGACAGTTTAAATCTAGCACAAACCCAAGTGGCACTAACAAGCAAATTGTTTCCATTTGTGAAACCTATTGTAGTAATTGCTACTGACTCCAGAGACATTCCCTAGGCAAGAGCAGTAATGATAATTTGGTAGCTTTCTTTTAAGTAGACTTCGTTTACAACAGCTAGCAGACATTTCTGCCTTCAGGGCTGAGGAGAGGTTTATGGACTACAGTAATAACTTCCGACTTTAAATTTTTCAAAAGTGGTTGCTTTAGTAGTGAGCAATACCCACTATATTTTCCAAACAGTATTTCTTAATTATCAACCGCTCTTCATTAACCCTGATCCTTTATGAGGCTCCCAAAAATACACAAGACAAAACTCTTGTCAAAATTCCCAGAGATGATTAATTTTCATATTATAAAATTATGGAATCATTTATGTTGGAAAAGTCCTTTAAGATCATCAAGTCCAATTTTTAACCCAGCAGTTTTAAAAGATGATTTCTTGAAATTGGAGCAAGTATAGCAGGGATGCCAACCTCCTGCAGTGCTTTATGTAAATCAAATACAATTTCTATGCGCTTTCCTTGAAAGTCTAGTCTCTAGACCCTTTACCAGTTTAATTTCCCTTCTCTAAACATGCCCTACCACGTCAATGTCCTTTATTTGTGAGTGTCCCAAAGATGAGCACAAGATTTGAGGTGTGGCCTCACCAATGCCAATTGCAGAGGGACAGTCATGGCCCTGGTCCTGCTGGCCACACTATTGCTGATACAAACCAGGATGCCATTGGCCTAGGAGTGCTCTATTTCTATTAGGAGGACTGTGCGTGATCATGTCACAGCTTTTGATGACAACAACTTGTTACTTTATTATTCACTGCATAGACTGGAGCGTCAGAGAGTCTTATTTGAGGAGCAGGACCAAGCTGTAATGTGCAATGGAGAGCAAAAGTCTCTGAATTGAATAAAGCAATAAAAGGACCAGTATAAGGCAAGTTATAAAGCAGTACTAGGACCAGTAGACAGTTAACTGATGCTTTTACCCTCTTTTGTTTTCATTTAAGAATTCGTGTTGTTAAGAGATTTGGACTTCTTTAAGACCCTAGTTTAGGTTGGTGATAAAAAAAAATTGCTGGATTGGCAAAGGATCTTATCATAGTGTGTAAATCTGTGCCTGTTCATAAAGAAAATGTGAATTTGAAATCTGGCTTTTAGTTTATACTTAAACCATTTTCAAAGTAGACAGAAAAACTTGAATATTACAATTACAGGAGTTGTAGTCAATGATCCTTGTGGGTCCCTTCCAACTCAGGATGTTGCAGAATTCTGTGATGATGCTATGCTCCTACACTTTTTGGAAATCTGATCCTAGGTCATCTTTCCCACCCCCAGGAGCCTTCATTGAGAAGATGGAATGTTTGTTGCAGTCAGTTGCCCATCCCTGCTGCAGTCTTCACTTACTACTGAAAACCAGATACAAGTGTATATGTAAAACCTTCTTTGTGAGGGCTAAGATTTGAGCTCTATTTTCATGTATTCATGTGCTAATATAGCAAATTAGGAATAGTTTTGTAAATAGCATAAAAAAGATGTAAAACTGAAGAGGAATGAGAACAGGAATATAAATTTAGTCTAGAATATGATCTGTTTATTTTATCAAAACCATTGTATTAGAAATTTTGGCACTGATTAATAAGAACCAAACCAGTTGACAATCAATGTTGCAAGAATTATTGATAAAAACAGTACAGAGATGAATCTTAATGCCCCGCCCTCTCCCCATTAAAAAGCAAATGTAGGAGACTCAAAAATGAGTGGAATGAGGCTCCCAAAAAGTAGAGTATTTAATAGACCAATGTAATTGCTAAATGTTATTTGCTCCAGTTTTTCTTTTTTCATGTTGCGTATAAAGCAGAAACCGCTTCCCAGCTCATTGTGTTTACTTGTGTTCTATTCTTACATAAATAAACCCCATGGATTCTCAGTTCAGTATATATACTGAAAAAATATTTTGGGCATCCCAGTGTTTTCTTCTGGAAAAACAGATTATTTCTTGAAATTGGAGCAAGTATAGCAGGGATGCCTACCTCCTGCAATCTATTATGTAGAGGAAACACTAGAAAAATAATCCTTTCAAGGAGAATTCATAGATATTGGCATTTCATATCTTTATACCCCAGTATTTCTTGCATTGTTTTGTCTTTGTCACATTCTTTTTTTTAAGTACATCCAGTGCATAGATACTGGAATTGCAACTGAAGAAATTATAATTTCAAGAAAATTATCAATCCATTTCTCAACAAAGTTTGTTCTGTGTATTCATTAGGACTTAGAGGTAATTTGGATTTTTTAATCATACAATGTCTAGCATTTTCAGAGCAAATTAGAATGACCGAGACACTAATTATTAAAAATTCTAGTTCTAGAGAGAACTTTTAATGAAACTGTCTAAATCCTCTTTTTTTTTTTTTCTTTTTTTTTTTTTTTTTACTGCAGTAAAATGGATGTAATGCAGATTATTTGGAACAGATCACATTGACTTCAGTTACTTCCTGGTAACTGGTGTAATACATATGGGAAAATATGACTCAATTTTCTACTTTCCTTTTTATACTTCAGTGCCTCAGAGAATTTCCTAGTTGCTCTTCTTGTGGAGTGGAAATCCTGAAATGAATATTTGTGTTGCATCAAAATTATTTTTAGAAAAACAGCAAACTTCAAAGCTAGCACAGTGGGATCAGCAACACACTCTTTTCAGAAAAGTCAGAATTCTGGAAGTAAAATAGTTCTACTTTGTCAATTATCTATAGAAATAAATCAGCATTGTCTGACAGCCTGATGTGAGGGTACTGAATATATGTATGCTGAATATATTTGCTATATTATGTATTTCCTATATATTTATCATATATTTATTATCTATGATATATATTTATTTTATTGTGCTCTCTTCTCCTTCATACTAAATTATTAAACACCCATTTGCTTTATATTAAATAATCGAAGCATGACAGAATTCCATATTGATATTGTAGGTATGCCATGTTAATATTCTTGACTATGAACATTGGCTGTGTCTCTTTCAGCTCTTGACATAGAGAATTGGGCCTCCTTCAGGACTGCTTTACAGCTGTGGGTTTATGTAAACTCTGTGGGGACTCATTTTGATGGCAGCAAGTCACCTTGTCATTCCTCTATGCCATCCCTTCCTCATTGCTGTCAGTGAATTCTGGTGTCTTCCTAAGCTTTATTTTCCTTAGTCTGGAAAATTACTTATTTATGCCTTGTTCTTCACCATTGGTTTATGTCTTCTTCTGTACAGATGTTAGAGCATGAACCTGTAAAACATCCAGTCCAAAATGACCATGTTGCATTTTCACTTTGTTCTGTCTCAGGATGCACCCCTATGGTATTCAATGTAACTTCAAATGTTACGTATGTCAGAATCATCCACATTCCCTGAGCACTATTCTGGATTTCCTTTTATTCATCTCCAGTGTATTTCATTTGACATTTTTGTTCAGGAAGACTACCATATGTTATCTGTGATATTTTTTCCCAGTGTGTGGTGTATGCAAAGTTATTTCGTACTCTGCAAAAGAAAAAAAAAAATGCAAAACTGTCAGCTTAAAATCTTCTGTTGTTCCTGTTGTTCATTTGGACTCGCATACTGTGGGTGGCACTTGGGGGCTGGTTTGTTGCTGTCTATAAAAAGATTTGCCTTTTACAAATGAGAACACTGCTACATGACAATACATTGAAAGATTCAGATGAAGATTGAGTACTTGTATTTTTATCATGAAATATCTACATGATACCAGCGGCAGTCAAGCTACCTTGCTGGGCTGACCTTATTCAGTTTACCTCTGAGTGGAATTGCAACTCCTTGTCCCTCCTAAGGTTTTTGTGTTGGTAAAAGAAATGTGTATAAATAAATTTGCAGTGAAAAATTCTTACACTTACCTTTTGAGTAGAGAAGGGTCATCTTTGGTGTTGAGGTGTGAGAGACTGGACTAATGACTACATAATTCCACTATCAGAACCTGCAGCCTCTGACAGTCAAAAAATGAGGGAAAACCCCACAGCCTGGTTTGTCAGATATCTTGAAAGGGGCTACCTCTGGAGCACAGTCCGCTTTTCCTCTCCCTAACTTTTTTTCCCCAGACATACTGTTTTATTGGTGTAAGTATTCAAGAAGTGCTAGCAAAGACTGAGTAGGAATTCTTTAAAGGTGGTTATGTTTTTTCTCTCCTGTATCTTGGGTGTATCAGAAAGCCTCTGGAGATTACCAGTGGCCTTTTGCTACTAACTTGGCTTTGCAGCTCTGGTTTATGAAGTCATTGTAGACAGTGAAACGCTGCCAAGCTTTATAACTTTTGGCAAAATTTTTTCAAGTTAATTTGTTTACTCTTCCACTTGTAACACAGGGTCCTGAAATTTTTTGACATTCATCTGCTCTAGACTTAGAGCTCAGAGTATTAGATTATATGATTAAAGGCTAATGCTCATAAACAAAATGGTTTGTGGGGGTCAGGGGAACTGGGGCAGGTAGAGGGACCCTAAGAAGCTAAGAATTGATAATAGGGTATCCTGACCTGGCACTTGGAGCGTCTTCCATGTTGAGTGTTCCTGGACCTAATGGGGAGCCCACCAAGACGAGTCAGCCCAAGGAGCTGCTTCTTCTGAATGCCTTGCAGGGTACAGGGACGATGATGTGCCTGTAGGAATGTTGCTATGATGTTCCCCGCAGGGGAAAAGTTGTTCGGGATTCTGTGATATTTTTTATCAGATGCTTTAAATTTGGGAGTTTTGGGATGAATTGACACTTTTATAATGGGATGTTTAGTGAATGGAAAAAAGGAAAGGGTAAGGCTTGACTGTACTGGGGAGGAATAAGTGAGGGTAAAAAAAGGAGAAAGGTTAAAGGTGAGTTGACTATAAACAGGGGTTATCTGGTACATTTGTCTGGCTAAGCCCTGTGCTTTATCACTACAAACTGTCTTATACTCTAACTAAATCCTTTTTTAATATATGTGGATTTTACAGAATTTCAACCTGGACTGGTTGGTGATAGACTAAGACATCTGATAACCAGCAAATGAGGTGGGAGCATGATGCTCAGAGACTTGAGAGCCTGAGGTTATAGAAGTCAGGAAGACCTAGGTCTTGGAGACTGCTACTAGGTAGATTGAATGTCAGGGCCAGCTTCTGGCAAGACCCCATGTGTGTGTGTATTCCACTAAGAGATTTTGATCCGGTCAGCCATAGAGAAGGACCAGGGCTGAGCCTTTCATGCTGTTCATGTTTGTGTGGATGTTCTCTGTGCTTAAGTGGATGCCATAAAATATGCTGTGTTGGTCTGTGTATCTAGCTGTGTGTTTATAGTGTGTGTGTGCATACAACCACAAGTTGGGTTTATCCTTGACACTGACTGGACCAGGGGTAGGGCACTGCCACTGACTCACCTGTTCATGGCTCAGTCAGGAGTGCTTTCTGGGTCCTGCCAACCTCTGTGTTGGGCAGTCTCTAATACAGAGACACTTAAAAATTGGTGTGTGTCCAACAAGTGTGATCTGCTTGTAATTCACAGTCCTGGGAAAGTAAAACCCCTCCCAGTTCACATTCAGTGTACTTCAAGCAAATGTATTCAATTTATATTTTAATTTTTAAGTCTATATTTTTTTTTTTTTTATGATCTCTATAGCTACTTGTAATAAATTATGATATACTCATGTTGGGTAAAATTCAGGTGATGAGGCCAAACAGGAGTAAACCAATGATCCACAAAAAAGATAGAAAGAAACAGAAACACATGAAGAATGATTATTTTTTTAAATGGTGTAAATCACTTTTCATAAGCCCACAGCAGATATAAATCTGTTAAATGTCTAATTTTTTTCTGTTGTCTTTTATAAAAATATAAATAAAGTTTGGACCATTCCTACTTAGCTAGTTCTTTTTCTGTCTGTGTTGAGCTCATAGGGTCTGGAGGTCATGTTACCAGTGTGTTTTTAAGCTTCACACAATTACCCTCAACCCTGTAATGCACTGCACAGCAGGAGAATATTTATGACTTCTCACAATGAAAGCCACTGTCTTCTGCAGCCCTACAGGAGTCCAAGTATAATGCAGTGGTTATGAAGAATATGAAGGTACAATGTAGGAATAGCATATTTAAACATAACATTACTGTGTCTTTGAACATAACTTTTTGCCATCCATATTTTCCACTCAGAAGTTAAGCTGCATGTGTCCTCGGCGGGTTGCTGAAGTAGAAATCCTATTTATCTACTACCTATTATTTTCTTAGCAAAATTATCATCTTATATCCCATTATTTGGAGGGATTATTAACCTTAACTACTGACATCCAAGGGCACTTCACCAGATATTACTCACTTAGTCCTCGTGTTACCCAACAATTTGTTTTAATTTTTTTTCAAGAACAAACTATCACATAGACTTACATTAACCTCAAAGTAATTTTTCATGCAACAGAAGTTGTTCAGGTTATATATATATATTGAAATGGATATATATTCACACCATGTGAAAATAAGAAGCTATTAAAGTGATCCAGCATGTCAGAAAAGGATATTTTGTTTAATAAAATAGCCCTTCCATAATGAGGCAAACAAATGTTGGTATCATAAATGTAGAATTTTAGACTCACTTAATGTCTTTCTAAAAACGTATTTCCACCAACAATATGCCTTTCATTCCTCCAACAAGAAATGTGAAGGGGATTAAAAATAAAAATTATAAAACTAAAGATGAATATAGCAAAGTGTGTTCTCAATTGCTTTTCCTTCACTTTAACATTATCATTCTGATGTCTTTCTGTTTACAATCTTGCATAAGTGCAAGTGAATCACTTTTTAAAAGTGATTTCTTGGTTCTAGGTTTTGAGTATTTTATATGAAATACCTGTCATAAAGCTGTTATTTCCTTCTTTATTTTTTTTCCCCTGGAAATCTAATGAACATCTGTCCTTTGAAAATCTGTTGTTTTAAAACTCTAAACCCCAAATTAAGATACACTTTTAAAGTGTCAACATGTGTGCATTTTTCATGTTAGTTTTGATAAAATGGAAACTTGTGAGTGTTTATGTGTCTGTGGAATCCCATGCCCATGATTACTGTCATGGCTTTAGCAACAGAATGTGTCACATACCAACATCTTACCAAGTTCTCATTGTTTTACAACTGACCAAGTAAATATCTTACAATGTTAAAGACTCTCTTTAATTTACAGGCGGATAGAATATCTGTTAGTGATTTTGTCTTAGTAGACCAACAACTTTGGATCTATATTACCTGTAGTTTGATTAATTATGTACCTAGGACAGATGATCACAGAAATTTTCCATGTTTTCCCCTTACTATTTGTATTGGTTCTTCACAATTAGCAATAGTCACTCAGTGGTTGCATGTGATGATGTCAGCAAAGCAAACCTTACTACGAAAAATAAATGGAATTTGGTGTATCCAGTACATAAAGAAATATGACAAAGACATTTTTGAAATTAAAGTTTTATTACTTTGTTAACTTGGGACAAGTACTATTCCACCTTTAAACTACAATTAATTTATTTATGTTAATACTTAATGACATTGATCCTCTCCTATTATCACCACGTTATTAATAACATTTTCTCATATTTTTCTTAAATATATCTCACCTATGTTACCAATGTAGGATTCAGTCATGGTTTGTTTGGACTTTTTTTTCCAGCATACATATTTTGTTTAAAACTGTTACATACTCAGTGACAAAACTCAGCATTTTTGCTGTTACTACAACACTGTTTAGGGAGCATTTTGAAGTTCAGTCTGGTCTACCATAAGCAGCATCATTCTGTGAGCCTTTGGGGCAGTGTGTGTTTACTGGTGATCGGGGAGGTTGCCACGGGTGAGAAGGAAAACTATGGATGAGGACAGTGCAAACTCAGGGCTGATGTGGTGCAGTGCTGCAGGAAGCTGTGTCCCATCCTGTGCAGGGAGAGGCACCATGGGCTCAGGCAGCCTTCCTCTGTTTGCAGGGATGTCGTGAGTCCTCACTGCATGTGTGATGTCACCTCTCCTTGGTGTCTGCCCACCAAGAGCATGTGTTTAGCTGTTCCTAGAGCTTTAGATGAATGGTTTGCATGCTGGTCCTGGATGCCTGTCCAATATGTGCCTCACCAGGAATGCAGCTTGTTTCAGTGGAAACCTATACAAATGTGAGGTTACAGGAAGTAGGAAAAGGGTGAATTATGAGAAGGTTTTTTATTAAAATTATTTTCCTGGTTGACAGCACCTGTTTTCAAATATTTGAATCAACTTGCTGGTTTCTATAGCTCTGTAAAACTCTTCTAGATATATGATACCCATGATGACTGAAATGAATATTTAACCAGTCCCTCTCAGTTGCTACACATGACCTGTCTGACTTTGACTTAAAAATTCAAATTTGTTACCCTCCTAAATAAGAAGAATCAGCATCTTACACCCCTATCCTGAGAACATACCCATGTGCACCTTTGGATTTATCCAGCTAGTAATTTCATGAGGAACTCCTAGGGATTGATCCAAGACAATCATACAGTCAGGTGCTTTCTTTTTATTCTGAGGTGTCCCTAGAAAGTCCCCTACAAACTATTCCTTCTGTCCTGCCTTTCTCTGTGATTATGACATACCATACGGCATTATGAAAGGATGCTAATGGAGCACAGAATGTGTCAATGTGAAGATGTAGATGACTGCAGGTTAATTTGACCTTAACAAATAGTACAAAACCCATCTATAATCTGCTTTGCTATCAGAATGCTTTGCAAAAACAGGGCAGCAATTTTTCCCTTGAATTTACATTTTTTTTCCCTTCAGTAACTTTCTTTCCTCTCAAGCTTTTTCTTTTATATTTTTTAATCAAATGTCATTAAAATCCTCCAAACTCCTTATGTGCTCTTTAAATCACCATAGAAGAGGTTTGTATTTCTGCAATATATTTGCTTTTGAAAAATATAGTGTTCCTAAAAGCACAATAATAAACATTTTGAAAACTTTTTTAAACTTTACTATTCTTTCTTCGTAGATGATTTTTTTATTTTGTGAACAGATAACATTGGTGTGGAAACTAAAGCTCTTAAATTTTTGTAGCACAGATTTGTATATGCTCTTTAAAATTTTATTTCCTGCAATGGATACCAAAGCTTCAAATATTATTACGATTTTAATATTACATTGGAAAAGACAGAAGGTTAAGATGCTCTTATACCTTAATATAATTCCTACAAAGTATTAAATGGTTATGGATTATCAAGGCTTGATGTAGCTAGTGGCACATCAATGAAAAATAACAAATCTGAATGCAATGGCATGAGAAATGCAGAGTTACTTTTTCATTATTCACTTCAATCTCATAACTTCAGTGACATACAAGGCATGAAATACATTGTCAAAAATATATAGTTCAGAATACAATGCCATTAAATATTTTATCCAATTGGCAACAATGCTGCAAAAAGACTGAACACTAAACTGAACCCTGTTCTTAAAAAAAATAACATTGCACTGTACTTTCCAGCTCTTTCTACAGAATAAGATATTCTGTCAGCAATTTCTTTTTAACTAAAGTGAAGCAAGTCTCTCTCTCTCTTTTTTTTCCTCCTTGTGTATATGCTGCAGAAAGTCTCTACCTCTAGATAGAGTCTAGTCTCTACCCTAGCATATAAAAGGAAACTACTTTCTGTGACAGCTGACATGCAGATTTGACTTCTAGTTAGCAATTTTTTCTTATAAGGTAAATTTAGAATGTTTTCTAAGCATGATAGACAGTAAGAAAATTCTGAGTTACAAAATGTGATATCTATTCATGCAAGGAGAGATTACACACACACACACGCACACTGGTAGTTCAATATTTCCTTATTTCCTCAGATCACAGTGAATTAAAACCACTCTGTTCTACACCAGTTTCTTATTATGCATCTTCTCAAAATCTTGCTTTGCCAACAACAGTTGGAACATCTAAAGAATTGCTTTGTTATCTTTAAGTAACAGCCCAGTATTTTCTTTGGATTGTCTCTTCTACCCTCTTTTATGTCACTTACATTTGTGCAAAGTATGGCCATCAGCACATTTTAGAAGATTGTCCAGAAGCCCTTTGAAGTCTACTTTGCATCCAGTTCAGGCAGAGAACAAGAGAATAGTCCATTTTCACACAAGTAAATAACCAGATTCCTATAAATGTGTAGTCAAGATAGGTTGTGTGCAAAAGAGATCTTTAAGAAAGGACTTAAAGGATACTACTGAGATGATTTATGTAACTTTAGGGAGAACTTTACCCAAGTGGGAATGATTGTGTGAGAAAAAGGTTTTTGCCTGAAACTCTGTCCTCAGTGCTGTGTAGAATGTCCAGCCTTGACTCCTCTGCCCAGTCAAGCTTACACTAATATGAATTTATATAACTTGGTATAACCCAATAATATGAACTCATATAATCTTTTAACGCTTATGGAAACAAGTTCCTAACTTGCTTAACTGCTCCTATAACCTAAAGTGCAGCCAGTTAGTGCTTGGGCAGAGAAAAATACAGAAACTTTGTTCAGTTATGTAGCTAGTCATATATAAAATATAAGCATGTGTGATATACAGGACACATAAATTGCCAGCATGCCTCTTCTGAGGAGTCTTGCCTGATGGGCTGAAGGTGCCTCCACAAGGAAGTTGCATAGAGGACTCCCATTAACATCCCTCAAATGCTCACTGTCATCCTGTCCAGGAGCCTTCTCTTTCAGCTCCACCTGTTCCAAGGATCCAAACACATTGCTTCAGTTGTTCATCTAATGAAATCGCAACATGGATCTTCTCTTGTACTACCTAGACACTGTCTTTTTATCACTCCTAAAATGTAGGCTCTCATGTCTGTTTACAAGGACATGTAGTGATAGGACAAGGGCGATCGCTTTTCAGATGAAAGAAAGTAGATTGGATGTTACAAATAAATTCTTTACTGTGAGGCTGCTGAGACACTGGAACAGGTTGCCCAGACAAATTTTGGATACTCCATCCCTGGAACTGTTCAAAGCCTACATGTTGATGAGGCTTTGAGCAGCCTGGTCTAATGGGAAATGTCCCTGCCTGGGGCAGGGATGTTGTGATTTTAAGGTCCCTTTTAAGGTCCCTTTAAGGTCCCTTCCAACTCTTACCTTTCCATATATAATCTCAAAGTTACAATTTCTTTCATTATTCTCATTTTCTGAGTTTTTGCTTCCCAACAGCTACTCATGATGCATATGTCGATGAGTTTGGATTAGTCTACATCATAGATTATGAGAAGGATGATAATTGCGGGGGAAAGTTGAGTTGCATGCAATGGATCAAATTTTTTAAAACTAAGGGTAACTTTTTTAGCAGCTTGCTTTGATGGCAGATAAAATTTTTGGTAGGCAATGATTGCCTAGCAGGTGTATTGTTTTATATGTATTACTCTGTCAATAAACCACATGTTGCAATTTTTGTGCACAGAAGCTCTTGATTAGTACTCAGCAAGTGAAAGACCTTTTTGAGAGCTTGGGGGTGAACTTTAGTTCAAAATTTTTGTAAGCCTTTTTTGCTTGCACAACCTTTTTGCCAGGTCAAAAGTGTGCAAGGGAGATTATGAGAAGCTGACATTTATATTGTTTATGGAAGGATGAAAGCCAGTTTTAAACAAATATCACTCCAGCCTCTGTGAGGGAATCTATTGCCTATGCAGACACATTAGGTGCATGGGGCAAGAATTTCATTTCACTACATCAGAAGCAGTGAATTCCTACCTTGTCATTGCAATTTTTCATGTGTTTTCAAGTTTTTCTGTTTCCAATATCTAAGTAAACTCATCTCTACAACCTATTGCCACAAGCTGCCAAAGAAAGCAACAAACCTCAGCTGAGATTCACAGCTAATGAAAGCATAAAAGGTAAGAGTTAATGGCGACAGCTGTTGAGATGGTCCTTTACACAGGAGCTTTGCATGTTTTAGAACAAGCTGAGACAATGGCATGAAATTGCTTTCATCTTCTTTGTGGTCTATCTTGTCTGTAGTCACTAAGGAGTTTCCAGGAAATGATATTCTGTGGGTGAATACAATTTCAGTAGCCCTTTTGAACACCTCCAGTACCTCCTGAGTCTTCTTAGCTAGTGAACTGTTAAAAAATTCCTACATTTTCTGATCAGACTTTAGACTGGGCTAAATTATTTATCATAGCAGTACACACAGGACGCCCAAATACCAATGTATTTGATATGATTAAAAGTTTGAAAATTAGTATACTTGTCTATAAGCATATGGTTATGATTTAAACAAATTAAATGACTTTATTTTTCTGCCTATTCTGTATCTGGTTTCTGCAGCACTTCCTGAAATTTTGTTTGGCCACCCTGGAGATGTACAAAAGTAAAACTTAAAGCTTCCTTTATACAGATATTCAAATAGACTTTCTTAAGCTGACTTCTTCTGGGTGTGCCTATGCTCACATTAGTGCACACAGTGTTGCTTTTAATGAATTAAAAAATGTGGCTTGTTTACCACAGGATGCCAAAGCTGTTCCAAGGATGGGCTACCTGTGTGCTAGCAAATAGCCTGTGTGGTATTGCCCTCACTGGTCTGCTCCTCATACTACTGGATACATGCTCTTAGAAAAGCAGAGTTACATTTAACCATCAGGCAACAGAGAGAAGGGATATCACCTCACATAGATACCTGTTAATAAAAAAATTGATAACAAGCATAGCTTGGAAAGGGAACTACAAAGCAGGGGAAGTGCTTCTTAAACAACTCAAGGATTGCTCGTACCTTAGGATAAAGTAATGTACATGTTGGCATGAATATGGTAAGCTACTGAATGCATTCGCTGACATAATTATGTTGTGATAAGACGGAAGGGCTCATCAACCAGGAGAACAGTGAAGCCTTGTTTTGCTCCTTGATCATTCTAGAAGAGACAAGGCTTTCTGATGCCCTGTGTGTGCTGCATTTCTATCCAAGAAATTTTTTTAACATTCCTGGAACAGAAAGTATCACACCAACCAAAGAATAGTCACAGTTAATGAGAAGTAGTAAGTAGTTAGTAGAACTACTAAATATATTAAAAAAAAAAAAAAAAAAAAAAAAAAAAAAAAAAAAAAAAAAAAAAAAAAAAAAAAAAAAAGGAGAAACCAAACAAACTCGAGTTTGTTTGCAGGAGTAAGGTTCTGCAAGTTTTAAACAGTACAGGGTTAGTCAGATGTTAAGGTTTTTTTTTTTTAATATTTGGAAGTTTTCCAGTTCCATCCTGTATATGCAAATATTTAGACAAGCATCAATCCAGTAGCAGTATGAACAATTGATAACAGCCACAAAAACACTGTTGTTCACAATACAATTTGCCTTCCATTTACAGTGTTTTATCAGGATAAAATTCCCTCTTAGGCCATGCTTCCCCCCCACTCCCTGCCCCCCGCTACAAAGCTAACTAAATAATACTTCAACATGTTTTGCTGATATTTGTAAAATTTAAAAAAAAAAGCCACCATAAACAAATAAAAACCAGATAACAATTATTTTTGCAATAGATCTTTGTTACTAATACATTTACAGGAGTGATTCAACATAATACCATGCTCAGGGGACTTGGGTATATGGGTGTTAGCAGAGAGAAAGTAGTTACCCTTTTACCCTTACACTGTTCAACTCAATAAAATGAAATTAGAGTTGTAGGAGGGTAACAGGATTATTGTAGAGTCATCATTTCCTGCAGCATTTATCCTTTAAATTTGACCTTTGCAGGAGTTCATTATGCCAAAATTGATAGATCATGCTCATAGGAAAAAGTCATCCGAAACACCCGAGAGCTATTGAGCTAACTAAATAAACAACTCGAGACAGTGAATGTATAGATGTAAAATAGGTTTGTGTGTATGTGTGTGTGTGCATATAGGTGCTGCAAAACCTGTTCCACGTACTTGCTTTTAATCACCATTTGTAAATATAAACAGAAATTTAGTTATAATGGAAAATATCCCAGTGTTTAAAAATGATAGCAGGAAATCACAGAAATATGACAACTCAAGGGAAAGACATATGACCAAATCTTCATAACATTGAAAAAACCCAGATATTTCCTTTATTTTTCCCTCCCTCTGTTCCTATTCTAGATAATTGATGAGATGAATGCCCCAGGAGCTAAGGAAGACTGATGTGAACCTTCGGGGGGATGGAAATACTGTAGAAAAACAATGCTCTAATCAGTTATTAGGGAGCTGCTTCCAAGCCTTCAAGGTGTGCCAAGCCTGATCTCAACTTCGGATTTGCTTCTGAAGAATTACAGAATATCCATGAAGCAAGTACCTTCCAGCAGTTGTAATATACCAATCTTTAAAGACCAATTGTCTGCATTAGTCACTGCATCAAAGATGAGATTAAAACCCAAATCAGCTTTTCTATGCCCATCCTAAGACATCTCAGCTCTCTGAAGAAATAATGACTATGTCTATCCTCTGGATTCCATCTTCTGTAAACAAGCATATCATTGCCCAATTTATTGTAACTGAGCTAGACTGTTTACTTTAATGTTTTTATCTCCTAGTTCTTTTGTGATATATAACAGTCTCTCTGAGACACCAACTTTTAGAGAGCTCTGTGACCTTTTTAATAGACTCATTCTCTATAGAGACCCTTAATAATTATTTTTTAATATAGTTTCTTGTTATTCTCTGTCTTTCATTTCTAAGGTTGAAATGACAATGTCAAGCTTTAGCATAATCCATCAATTTATATTAAAGGTTTGGTAGAAAGTTGTCAGCCAAACAAAGACCTTCAAACCTTAAAAGACTTTACATGTCCTGTGATCAAAATGCATATTACTGTCTCACTTCTATCCCACCCTTCAAGTTAAGGAAAATAATCCGTGCTGGTCCTATAAAATGATGGTGCTGCAAACACTCTTAATGCGTTGAAGTGTTGTGGATGCCTTGGAACAGTTTTGGTTTCATTCCCCAGCATCACAAGAAAGGAGAATATAACCAATGAACTGCAGTGGCTGATCGAGCTTCCTGTGCAGAGAGAAGAGGGACAGAAGACACTGAGTCCACTCTCCTGTCTTTTGCTCTTTGGGGCATTGAGCAGTTAATCCTGTGACTGGTTTGGTTTTTTTATTTTATTATTTGCTGGTGACCCATAAAAATGATTAATGCTCATTCATTGTGAAAAGTGTTATCCTTTCACATTTTTGCAGATGAGTAACTTTTTTAAACCCACAATATACTGATTCATTATATACTAACTACAGTGTAGCTCATACCTCCTTAAAGACATTTTGAAAGATTTAGTGGATATCTGACTCTGATTTTTAGAATATAGTATTAATCTGTTTTACAGTATTTTTATTTTCTAATCAGTACACATACATAATATTACAAATTATGGATCCCATATTAATTCCTAGAGAATAGGTATTTCAGATTCTTCTTTGCCTGGATCAGGGTACTTCTTATGAAAATGAGCTTGTGAAACAGATATCTCTAATAGTTTCTTTCTTGAGTTAAAAATAAATGTCTTGCAAATTTCACATATTAAAATAAGCTGGGTAAAAGCTGGTTCAGATAAGCATATTTGCAGACTTGGCTATAAAATGTAGATTAAATCTCTTGCAGCAAGCTTTAAAGGTCTTTATGCTGGGACTTCTACTAAGATTCTTCAATTTCAGGTTTTTTTTCCTTGTTCTGTGATAAAATATATAGTTAAAATTGATTTTGATTAAAATTAAAGATGGTTTTTAATCTAAGATGGCTGAAGACTATAGAATGATGGAGGGTAATGAATATTAATTATTATTGAAGATAATAGGACTGTATCCTGGGGCTATAATGTACTTCCGTATTTTGTACCTCCTCAGATGACACTATTTCTGATGAGGATGCTATTCTAAGGAGAAACCTAATTGAGGAAAAAACATTCATGATGAATTCTTAGAGAATTTTCTTATGCAGTTCAAGATTTTTCCTGCTCCTTTCATTGTCAGGAAATCTGTCTATATTAATTTTGGATGAACACAGTTTAACAATATAAGAAGAAAATATGAGCCAGTGTGTTTTAGACACACATCTTGTTTCCCATATATTCATCATAAAGGAAGACCTATCATGACTTCAGGTATTTTTTCTTCATTACACCAGAAAACAACAGTGCTGATTTGTTATGCATTTGTAGCATTTTGAAATACTACCAGCCAAAAGTAATACTCATAGAGCAATATTACAATATTGCACTCACTGAACTTCATTGAGTTAACCTATGAATCAGTGACAATACAGATCACTGAAAAACTGTCAGAACTATCCAAACCAACAGAACATTTATATAATGTTAAGTGATATTTGAAAAGTCTTCTAGTTTCCTACATTTGCAAAAGTTCATGCTGACTTTCTTCTCTTGTTTTTAGCACGCAAAACCCTTTCTCATATGCAGTGTCTTAGCCAGAATGACAGAGGTGGCTGATCACATATATTGGGCTATAATACCAAGAATGCAGTCAAGAAGTATGAATTATTCTTCAAGTTTACTACTGCAGAATATCAAAAGCTGCCTTCTGACAATAGAGAGCATTCCTGGATTTAATCAAGTTTAGTGCAGTCCAAGGGGTCTAAGGAATATAAGTTTTAAGGATAAATATAGAGCATCATCACACTTATAATGAAAACAATCCCCAGCATATTGGTTGGGAAGATTTTGATTCCTTTGGGGAAGATTAATCAGTTGAAGCAAAACATTAGAATGGGAAACTCAAGACTTCACTTTACCTCTCAATGTCTCTTCTTCTGGGTGAGAGCCATAGAAAACTTCTCTTTTGCTTTGAGGTTTTTAATGAACATATAGTTAAACAGTTCTTGCTCTTTTCATAAATGAATATTTAAAAAGCCCATAAGTTACAAGGAATTGGATTACAATTGTCACGATGTTGTCAGTGTTGCCATCTTTTCCTATTTTAGATGTCTGTAGAACTACAACAGCTATGTTTTTTACATAGACAATTCAAACATAGCAAAGTATCAACATATACCTTCTTTATTGACTGGTAGCTGTTAACTTTCTATGGTGCCTGTAATTTTTTATTGTCCTCTTGTTATTATTTTGCCTTAAGGAATACAACAATCATTCTTTGGGAATGGAAAGAATAAATCATTAGAGAGAAGTCAGTGATCAGTGTTATCTACTATAGACAAACCCTAACAAAAATGTTTTCTTATGGCTCAGTGTGTAGGGCTACTTTACATAGCTGATAGAAAGAGGAAGGGCAAGATGATGTCCAAGACATGTCTAGGCTAAAGCAAACTGCTGAGAATTTTTGTATGACAATACTCTTTACCTGAAAAGAACTGTATTTTAAGCAAAACAGATGTGTTTACTTTTTTTTTTTTTTCAGATTTGTTTGTTTGCTTTGTGTTTGGTTTGCTTATTTTTGTTTGTTTGTTTGTATGTAGAGTGCTCTTTTGTTCTCTTGCCTGTGATTTATAAACTTCTGTTTGTTTTTATTCCACATCTATGTTGAAATATCTTACTTCCCTGAAATTTCTGTTTGTTGAATCAGTCTGGCCTCTGTGAGCCTGTTTTTCTTGACTGTCATTGTTTCTGTTCAGGTTAAAAACCCAGACTCTCTCTATAGTCCAGGGTTATATAACTAAGCCCCCTGAAGGTAGCTAATGCTATGCTTACCTTACAGACAGCTTGTGTGGGACAAGGGTTTTCAGCAGTTGCCTCTCCCACTCCCTCTCCCTGAGGGTAAGGAGGGGCCTGGATGTCTGCTTTAGCTTAGCCACAATAAGGCAGGTAAATAGGATCCTCTCCAGGTGCCTCCTCTGCTTCTAGAAAATACGTTGCCTGTCAGAAGGCTGGATCCACCACCAAAGTTAAAGAATGAGACAACCAAAACTAAAGCCTGAGCTAATCTTGTCACAGCTGAGACAGATGACTGAATGCTCTGGGCATAGCAAACTTCCCTCTTTCCCAGCATACTCTGGCATCAAATGTTTAGAAATATCTGTGTGGCCATTACTAGCAGATGGATATTTTAAAAAGGTAAGTTTCTTCTATGAATTCAAGGAGTTAGTAGGTCACTCTCTTTTCCCAGCTTTGCTTTATTTTCCCCTCTGCAAGTTTCTGTGATATTTCTAAGCATCAATGGGTTCTTTTCTTTGAAGGAGCTCATGGACTGCAAATTTGTCCATGTGGGGCTACAGCCAAAGCTCAGCATCTACTCCCATTTAGCTCTTCATAATGTTTCTGTTTTGACTTTGTTGCTACTTTATTATTTCAACCAAGATTTTCTTTTTCAAAAGTAGCAAAATAGGCCATTTGATGACACCTGCAATTTCTGAAGTAGTCTTAACAGTGCTCTCTTTAGCAAGGGTCGCTTATTCACAGCTTCTCTTTTCTACTACCAAAACTATTTTCAAAACACAACCAGCTCAGATGATTGCCCTACATTCACAGCAATTTTCACTTAATTTGTTTGCAGTCATGGAAATTAGTGTAGCCCTAGGAGGACTTATTCAGCACCATTTATTAGAATGCTTTGCTCAGGAATAAACTGAAGTCCTTCCAGTTTTGTAGCATGAGGAGTGTGAGTGTTCTTGTACTGAGAATGCTGCTAGGAATACTAATAGGGGAATCCTGGTTCTGATGCTCATCTTATCTGAATTTTTTGAAAGCTATCCCTAATGTCTGTAAGGTACAGGTGCTTGCAGTTTCTTTTTTATCTATGCTTGATGTTTTCCTGATGTGCAGCAAGGCAACTCTCAGACCTTTCCAAGAGCTTGTTGCAATTAAAAGGCTATACCTTCAGGTGATTGATTTGGCTCATGAAGCTAGCTCCCTGCAGAGATGTTACATTTCTGCTTCTGAATATCCTTGGACATGGTAGCTTTTTAAAATTTGTTTTACTTCAGTGGCAGAAAAATATTTATTTAGTAAACCAGAAAAACAAATCCAGAAAATACAGATAATTTTTGCCGCTCGTTCGATGACTATTATTTTTCTTTTTCATATTGAATATCTTCTTTCTATTTTTCTCTGAATCAGCAGGGGAATTTTTAGTTTGAAGATTTGCAGAAAAAGCTCTAATTCTCGGAAGAACTGAAGCTTGAGTATGTAATCTTAGGACAGACAAGGAAGAAGATTGAAGGTCAGGAGCCTGGGTTAACAAGCAAAATCATTTGTCTAAATCTCATCAGCAACAGACTGGAAAGGATGTTAAGCATCCTTCTCACTTTTTCTTTATGAGTAAATTTCTGTACTGAAACATCACAAACTTTCTTCAGGCTAAAGATTTTCTTATTGAGGAACTGATGATCTTCAGGTAATTCATATTCCCATACTTATTAATTTGATTAGTTATTTTACTGAAAATCTGCATGGTCACTTCTTAAAACACTCAGTAATCCTAGCAGTTCCACCTGGGGATTCTCAGAGTTTTGTTGCTTTGAAATTAACTCTCTCAAAGCTTAAATATTTATAGTAAAAGAGAGACAATTTCTACAGTACCTACTGTCTGTCAGAATGACTTGTGTTACTAATACCCTTGAGCACTTTGGAGAATAACCCTTAAGAGACTGTCTTGTTGGGGCTTGGACAGTGCCTGCAGAACCACACAGAGCCACCAAGCGCTTCTTTTTTTAATAGAGAGATATATGATTTTGCAGAGAAATTCGGAGTTGGAGTCTAATTTTAGAAGTTTTCAATCACTCTTTGCATGTGTCTTTCCCTTCCTGAATAAAGGACTCTGCAGAGACCAGTCTTGCCAGCTAAAACCAATTGTGGGGATGACCTCATGATGCTAGTAAATTCCACAGATATTTTTATACATTTTAGGGAATGTCTTTTCCCTTCCATTTGAAATCTATCTATCATGATCATAAGGCATTTATTTTAGGGCTGCTGTGAATCAATGTGTGTGTTTGGAAGCTGTATTTTTACTATTTGTATGACAGTGAAAGAATATAAAACTGATTTCAGTTGTCCTTTGGAATTTCTCTATTTGAAAATGATTTAGACTTATAGTAAAAATTTGTCTAAACAATTTAACTTTAATCAATATTTTCATTCCTGTGCTAAAAGGTAAGGCTACAAATTTGAAATTGATTTTTTTTCCTTCTTACTACTGTGTGAGGTTGCATAGGGGGGTGCTAGAGTGCTGGAAAGAAAATAAATCTGCATTTGTTTTTGTTGGTTTGTTTGGATTTGGTGGGGAAGTTCTCTTGGCTTTTTTGATGTTTGTTTGATTTAAATTTTTTGCTGTTTTTGGAAAACACTGTTGTATTATCTAAAGCTCAAAAAAAAAAAAAAAAAAGCAGTGCATGGAGAGATGTTTCTTTTTGCTCTTCTTTTTAAGCAAAATAATTCAGATGATGGTAAAATTAAACAGAAGCACACTTCCAAAACAGCAGAAAAAGATAGGAATGGGATTAAATGATGTTAAATATCTGTTTTGAAAAACCCAAACCTTGCATTTGTGATGTTATTGATACGTGTTTCTGAAGAAGTAAAGTTTAACCTCAGTAAATATGGTTTCTTTCTAAGCATTGAGAATGAGAATAATCATTCAGGTTCCGAAGTTTGCTCTTACTTTTCAATGCCAATTCAGTTATCAGTTTTTTGTTCCACAGAAACTGCTGTTATATGCTCAGGCTTATTCCCACTGTGCATCAGTTCTCTTTCATTTTTTAATGGGGTCTGAGTTATTTTAACCTCAGTGAAAGAAAAAAAATAATATGCAGCTGTTTTCCACATTTTTATTAAAATGATTTAATTACAGTTTCTTTCATCATTGAAGTCTCATTTGCAAACACATCTGAAATATGTATTACTATGTAAATGCATCTTGTTTAATTATTAACATGTATGTGATTCACATATTTCCAGCATGTTTAAACTCTGATTTATTATGGTTTTGTAGAACAGATAAACAAATGCCATTAGCTTTTGTTTTCACGGTATTACAAGTATTTGGTTATATTTTTAGGATTAGCCTTTCCAATTCTTTGCAATCTCTTGCAATCCAAACTCCAGTGAGCTGAGTAACAGTAGACCTGCTGGAAAACTTATTACTAGCTAAGAAAGAAAGAACAGCCATAAGAGGAGCAATGAAAATGTTGCAAACTGATGCCTACTGCTTTTTTTTTCATTTCTACTGTATAGGATATAGCAGCTTTGTATATCAAAAATAGGATAACTCAAGTCCTACACCTGCTGAAATTTCCTGTACTGAACCACTCAGTCTGTTAAAAGAGCAGAGCTCACATTTATACTTTCCCTTATCCATCTTTGCAGTGCCAGGTAGCAGCTACAATGGTTCATAGCAAGGGCATTCAGATAAAAATTGCTTCATTAAATGGAGGAACTTAACCATGACCTAGCTCAGGGAAGCGGATTAGGTGACATCTATGAAAGAAGAGGGAAAAAAAGAGAAAGGAAAAAAAAAAGGACTTCATTGTTTATGCACACCCACCAGGTCCACACCAGGATCCTAGCCCAGGACCACCCAGAATTGTGTTTGTGTTTCACAACTGGATGCTCAGCCTAGTACCAGGAGTGAAAAGGAAGAATCATCATTCTGGTGGGTTTAGTGAACTATCCACTTTGTATCACTATCAATAAGGACTGTTATAGCTGGGAAATACAGCAACTAATTTCAAGGCTGAAAATAAAAGGGATGTCTCATTGGGACTTTGCAAGTGAGCCACATAATGCAGAAAGAAAGCTTTGTTCCATCTTGCTCCTAAAAATTCTTTCTCAGTCTTGTTTTATGCTCTGTGGTATCTCCTTTCTCCCTGTTGTCTCACTTGAGAACAGCCATACTTAGTGAGTATGATTTTCAAGCCAAAAGAAATCCTCTAGAAGCCTTCACAAGAACTGTCCACTAATTTCCCTGTCAGTAAATAACACAAAAAAGATGTGCTTATGGCACTTAAAATCAAGTTTAATGTTGCTGGCTTCTATCAATTAGCATGACTGCAGTAGCAGTACAGAGACAGTGGAGAAGACTGGGAGCAGAGAGGACTTTCCTTATCTGGTGTGATTTTTAATTTAGTTTCATATTCACAAAAGAGAAGGAATGTAGCTGTAAATTTAAGATATTCCTTATATTCCCTCTCAGTTGCCTTGTACAGGTCATGCCTTTCTTCTAAAATGTTACAGAATATTAAGCAGAGGGGAGAATTTTTGACGAGAGGGGGAAGGTTCTCCTCCCTTTCTAGATTTTATTTTTCTAATTTCTGTAAATTTGGGGGGGCCCTCAAGAATATAAGGGCTTGAGAGAACATATATTTTCAGAGATTATATCTTTGGTAAGAAAGTGCAGTAGCATTAGTACTACTATATTAATACTACTAAGCAGAGTGCAAGGCTTTGCATTCCTTTTTTAATCTTTGCATGGTGTATAATTTATAATGATTGTTATGCTCTCTCTACTGTTGTATAATATTTTTCTTTATGATATTTGGATACCAGCTTGGCTCCAGGCAGTGACTACAATTGAATAAGTTTGTGTTGATAGAGTTTAAAAGGAAAAATAAAATTTGACTTAGTGCTTTCTTTCATGTATATAGAATAAAAGTGTTATTTCAGATAAAATGATTGGAATGAGGAATGAGTTAGGCTGACAGACTTATGTCTTAATAGCTCTCAAAAGTGGTTTCATTGCCCTGAGTTTTTCTCATCTGTACATTGTGGAATTTATTTTTATTTATATACCATGTTTTGCCATGTAGTATAATTTGCAGTGTAAATTAAGGATAACATTTCTTGTGTTGTCTTGCTGATAATTTTGATATTCATGATCAAAAGTAATTTCCAAGTTAATTGTGATTGAAAAAAACCAATCACAATTTTCTCCATAAAAGGCATTAAAAAAATCATTTTTTCTTTTAAATTACACAGTTTAAAATAATTGCAAACCCCAGTCAAAGTAAAACTTGTTCTCTAAAACTTGTGTTACAGTGTTAATTCATATATTCTATTTTAAGCTAAAGATTTTTCTCCACCTAATCGACAAATTCATAGTCTGAATTAGATGTGAAACTTTAATGATCAGTCTCTTTTTTCCAGAGTATCACAGTATCATATAGGTTGAAAAAGATCTCCAAGACTTTTGAGTCCAACCTGTGACCACCTCGTCAGCTAGACCAGACCACTAAGTGACACATCACTTCCTTGAATATCTCCAGGGATGGCGACTCCACCACATTCCCGGGAAGCCAGTGACAGTGCTTGACAACTTTTTCTGTGAAGAAAATTTTTCCAGAAATAAAAAAAAAGAAAAATTTCCTTTGTTATTTGCAACAATGGAATTTTTTGGTATGTTTTTGTACGCATTTGTAAAGGTATTGGTATGTACTTGGCAGGCAGGAAGTGGGGAATTATTATGTGGAGAAAATGATAGTTAAATAATGTATAATGGTTTTGAGGTTTGGGTTGAAATTTTGGTGTCACACTAGGTAAGCTAGCTTTTGAAAACTGTCTTCATTTTCACAACTTCCAGTTTCCCAAAAAGAAAGTAAAAATATGAAAGTGAGAAAAAGTCCATTGACGTGGAGTGTTCAAATGCCCCTGTTGCAGGAGACCTCAGCTCTATGAGGAGTATTGTGTGTGTTCACTGATGAAGCATCTCAGTGTCTGATGCATACAAATCAGTGAAACCTGAACTCACCTTTTACTCTCACCTTTTGTGCCCCTGAGGGAGATTCATTGTGTGGTAGTCCTGGGGTAGGACATTTTACAACCATCACCCTTTGAAACTATCGGCAGTAGGGAATTTAGAACACATTTTTGTAGTTTGTAATGTGTCTGTATGCCTGTGTAACTAAAGTTGCACAGCTGACGCAGCTCTGCTATTTATCCCTTAGCTGTGTTCCATACTGAAAGTAAGACTGGGAAAAATGGGTCTGGCTGTATGTAAATATAATGACAATGAAAAAGCTGTAGCTAATTGTCTTTTTTTTCAGAGGTTCAAAGTTATGCAGCAATGAATGAAACACTCTGCTGAGCTCCTTCCTTAGGGCTGTTTTAGCAGATTAGGCAAAGTCTAGTAGAGTGCAGTCATCTGTGCTGCTGAGCTGTGAGAATGATTGCTAGCCTTCTTTTGGCTCCTGGTGTCAGGCACTCTCCCAAAAGATGCTGGGCATGGTGTGGGACTTAAGATTTTCCAGGAGCTACTCACAGTAGACAGTTTGTACATAAACACTTTTTTTTTTGGTTTCTTTTTTTGGTAAGAGTTTACCAACAGTGACAATGACTCTTCCACACCAATGCTGTGACTGTTTCTGAGGATGTTTAATACCTTGGGTTAAACACAGACCTTGGCTGCTGATACTAAAAGATATGATTCAAGAGTTTTGATCTCATCTAGAAAGCAAAGGCAGTATGAAATGGATTTCATTCTGATTTGTAAACTACTCAGGAAATTTCCAGTTAAGTATTCCAGTTCTGCTTTGCAGTATATTTCTGTAGATCTGCCTCCTATTAGTGGGGTTTGGTACATCAACAAGGTGATTCATAACAATATTGTTAATGCTAAGGCTGAACAAGTGGGGTTCTTCCAGGTAGGAGATGCACATGGACTATACTATTGACTTGCCCCTTCTTTCCTAGCTTTATTTTTCATCCTGTTCCCTAAAACTGTGAAGAACACTTTCTAAACGAAACTGAAAACTTTACATGTAAATATGAAAGCTGGAGTTTACCAAATACTGTGGAGTTTGGGATGGATTTTTGAGAGTAGGAAGTGTTATAATCATGAATAGTTAGATTTCATGGTGGAATCATCTCCAGGATTTGAGAGTCTGTTTCTAGAAGACATAAAAGAAAAAGAAAGATTTCTCCCTGGGATCTCCAGGGTTTTGGTTGTATTTTATTTCATTGTTTTTCAACCTTTACTTGGTGAATCTGTAGATGGTTAAGGAAAATTATTGGTGAAAAAACCTATTAAATATATAAATCTATTCTAGCCTAATTTAAAAATGTGCGTCTATTTGTTAATGTAGATTCTGAAGCTGTATGTCTCTATAGGTGCCATCTGTGATGATAAAGTATCACACTTTCTGAGAAACAGTAAGGAGATTAAAAAAAAAATTATTGCTGCTAATGCCATGGATGTTGTTTTAAATATTTTCAGGAACCAGATGAAAATGCCACTTACGTTCAAGTGCACTTAATTTTACCAAGCTTGTGCTGTAGTACTTATCTACCTCATGTTTATATTTTTAATAATATAGAGCCTGTATATGCAATATTTTTGTGACTTGATTTACTTGTTTCAGTGGATACCTGGCTAATTTATGTTAGTGTGAAACGTGAAGGTTTCTTGACTTGTTTAGGAAAGAAGAGCAATTTGCTGTTATTCGCCCATTGGCACAGAAATAGGTAGCTGCTTACTTCTGATGTTTAATGATAATCTATTTGAAGACTTTTTTTTTTTACCTTTTTTTCACCTTTTTTTCCTCATACCTGTCTTTGATTAAATTTTGTAAAAGCCATTAATGTCACACAGAGGATTCAAGGCTGGATGGGAACAAGATTAAATAGGGGTTACTGTTTGACCATAGTTTAACTATACACAGTAATATTTTTTTACATTGCATTACAGTTTTTTGTAGAACTGTGATTTTAGTAAAACTGCTGGTGATACAGAAAATATGTTGTCCAATTTATTATCTTTCCTTTTCAGATTTATAATAAAATATAAGTAAATTAATAGCAGTGCACCTAAAGGTACTTCCCATATGATTTTAGGAATACATCCTACAAATTATAATGTGAAATATGGACTGCTGGTACCCAGCTCCTTTGAGTTCCCATTTCGTTTGCATATTTTAACACTGATACTATAATACTAAGTTAAAATTTTCAGTATTTACTAGGTTCAAAATTCCATCACTTCTAGAATGCACTAAGATACTTCTTGGAGTCTTGAGCTGTAAAATCCTAGTCTTTTGAATATCAATTTTGTATGGGTTTCTTTTGCCTTTTATTTTCCACATAACACTTAGGAATAGCAGGATTAAAAAAAAATGAAATTAAGGGATGTTTTCTACAGCTTTGTCTTCTTCCCACCCCTCTCCCTCCCTTGCTAGACTTTTAAATGAATTTGGTCTTTCTGTTTTGTAGCTCAGCCGGCAGAAATAGCAAAAAACCCTTGGAAAAAGCACTATGAGTGTGTATTTGTTTTGCATACTTCCGTGGGACAAAATTTGATTTTGAAATTTAAGCACCTAATCTGATATTTTAATAACAGTAGAGATACTCTCATTTATCACAGGAACAGGCACAGCTCCTGATGATTCCAATAGGATTTATGGGTGCTTCATACTACCCAAAATACCATCTCACAGTGAGCATTAAGGTTGTCATCATGCTTAGTCATTATATTCAGCTTTCACCATATTCCAGTAATTCTAGCCACATTTTCGTATTTTCTAAGGATTAAGATGTACTTATTTTGTGTTTTAAAAGGTCTGAACTTTGTTGAGTTTTCTTCTGAATTGGCTCTTTTTATTTGCCATGTGTAAGTGAATCATAACACTAAGGTACCGATACTTTGATTTGACTTTGACTTCATTTTTCTTAGATGTTCTAATAATTGTATCTCAATAAAGTACTGGGCTAAGCCACATTTGGAATTCCCTGTTTTGCTGCAGCTGTCCCACATACACCAGTTCAGCTGAACTCAGGCGAACCTTTTCTTCATGTTGTTTTACATGTATATAACATATTCTGTCTCTACTTCTGCAGATAAAATAGTCAAGAAAACATGTTTCTTATTAGATCATAATTTGTGAATCAAATAGTTGCAGACACTTTTATACATTAGTATCCACTATTTGCCATCTTCAGTGGAGCCTGTAATTCATAAAACATCTAGGACCAGCTCTTCAGCTCTCCTTATCTCTCTTTTAAAAAGGACAAGGATTCCAATCAGGCTCTTACTGCTGGGGAATCAACTTTTCCCTTTGGCTAAGTCACTACCAAAATAGCCCTCCCTCCTCATTAGATCTTGCTGCCAAGCCATCACTTAAGAACTTACAGATCCCCAAGTGATATATATAATTTTGTCTTACTACTTTTCTTCCAAATTGGTAGTTCTCAATCCTTTTTGAATAAACATGGCTACCCCACAGTTTCTCTGAGAGCCCAACCTATCTGCTTGCTAATATTCCCATAATATTCACAGTAAAATATTTTGTTATAGAGCTTGTGTGGCATAAACTGCACAAAGTAAAGCCATGCTATGCTGTGTATACCTTACTACTGGAAGCCTGAAAGGAGAGGCAACTCTATTTTGTAGCATTTTTTTTATCTGATGTTGCTTGTTTAAAAAAAAAGAAATATAACTGCCTAATCTATGGATATAAGATTCTTGAATCAAAAAAGTCACATAATCATCATTTAAATTATGTTAAGGAGAAAAATTATGAAGAAAACGTAGTGATAATTATTCCCAATTTAATTATTTTTTGCCTCACACTAAATTTGGAGTGTGGTAAATACAAATTTGAAGAAAAATGGCTAATATTCATGGTAGTATGTATTGAGAGCAATGATTGAGAGTAGATGATTTAAGCACTTGCCACTGTGGTGGTGTGAGTAGCTGTGGACTGGGAATGTCAGTCTGAAGTGAACTGCACGGTATCTGTATACACTTTAATAAACATAAAAATAACAAGAAAATGGGACAGAAAAATTAGTCCCAGTCAACTGAACTCTTTCAGTGAAGACTTGGGAGCTGAATAAGCAAAAATTATCCCTGTTCTTGCTTGGGCATGCAACAGAGAAGACCCAGAAGAGAAGGAATGTATAGCTAACATAGCAAAATTTTTACAAAATATACTGGAAAGGCCCAAAGTGTATGTAAAAGGAACCAGTGTAAGAATCAAAATGTAATGATCTAAAATCTGGTGAAAGCATCATTGAAGGATTAATGTTATGGAACTCTCCAGATAAGCTTGCCCTTGACATTGTGGATTGCTGGGATTTCATGCAAAGATTTCATGCTTACTTTCCCTATTTCTGCTTCTGCTTGTGACTTAAACATTGCTTTCATTTTGGAAACCATCTTTCTAATCCTTAGACATGTATTTGCTTCCTTAGGCCATTTGATGCTCAAGTATTAGACTTCATTTGTTTCCCAGAACCTACCTAAAAGCTCAAGGAGCTCAGTCTATAGGTGATAGATTCTTGCCAGGAAGATGCTTTCCAGGTTTCCAGGTTTTTTCTATGGGATTAATGGTTCCTAGCTCTGATGACTCAGCTAAACTTTTAATTGCTAGAACCATCCTTTTAAGGTGCACATGATGGTATACAAAACCATGCCTCCCGGAGAGAAATAGCAATGTGTGACTCTGTAGCCCTATAGACAAGTGGGTTTGCTGGAAAGCTATATATGATTTAGTTTTTTTTCCCCCATAGTCTTTTTGCATTAGTATTAAATAGTTTGTTATTAAAAGACTAATTTCTCCTCTCTCCTAAACTCTCCTAATCACAGGCAATATTCCTTGCATATATCTGGGCTACTCTACATCTTTGGATTTGACATGTTTATGTTTTGTTTTAAAAGTGTGAACTTGTTTTTATTTCTGCTTTTCAGCTGAAAACTGTGTTTTCCCCAGAGCCTGATGCACAGCTCGCCAAATTGTCTAAAAAAGATACTTTCAACCTGCAGAAGAATTGGATTAGTTTTAAAATGCAGGAATTTAATTTACTTTATGTAAGAGAACAATCCAATCAGTACATTACTGCACATTTTCTTTGTCTTGATAAGTGGTATTATGTATTGTTCCTGGCTCCTCAGTTCCATGGATTTTAAGTGAAACATAGCAGCTGAGTCATAATGACTTCTAAGAAAGCTTATGTAATTATTAACTGTTGGAAGAGTAAAAGACTAAGGACTAAGCAATGTATTTCAGTTAAATACTAAATATTGGAAAAGTGATTCTGTTCTCAATGAATTTGTGAGCAAAAAAAATGACAAACCATATTTCTGAGCTATTGTTTCAGATGGTCTGGAAGGTGTTGTTGCAACTGTCTTATACCATATTGCAAATAAAATTTTCAATCTGTTATTGCTGAAATGCTAATAAATAAATAAACTCAAAAGAGTATTTGATGGAGTATTTTTTGGGATATTCATGTGCATATTGTAGACACATGTGGACATGAAATACTACGTATTTTTTTCCTGGATATCATAGGGAAAATAAATTTACAAAGAGACTAAAAGAACCTTTTCCTGGAAGAAATGGCTTCTTGCAACATTAAAATTATTCCAGAGACACCACTTCAAGAAACTGAGCCAATTAGAATAAGTTTGCTCTGACAAACAATGAATGCTAGTTATTTTAAATAAGTTTCTTGCTGCAGGAGATTCCAGGAGACAGAATCATATTTAGTTAGCTATTTAGCCTTTCAGATATCACATATATCTTAAAAAAAAAAAAAAAAAANAAAAAAAAAAAAACAAAAAAAAACCACCAAAAAAACCCAAAAAAAAAAAAAAAAAAAAACCAAACAAAAAGGAAAAAAAAAAAACAAAAAACAAAAAACAAAAAACAAAAAAAACCCCAAAAAACCAACAAAAAAAAACCCACCCAAACAAAAATAGAAAAAAGTTGTATGGGAAGGAACTTCACAAAACAACTTTAAGTTTAGGCAAACTGCATCAGTATAGGTGATATGTTTTGTTACAAGAATTTATTGAGCACACTTTATTAGTTTTTATAATCTTAGCTCTTCAGCACTGGAGAAAGCCATTTTGTCATTAGTAAACTGAGAATATTAGAAATAAACTTTTCTCGTGCTCGGGTAATAGTATACTTAAGTCTAAATATTGGACAAAACTGACATTAGATTGCTCAGTCATGGCATACAGTCCTTAAAGAAGTGGCAGTGAATGAGGATCACTCTTGTTCACACACTTGGTGAAGATATGCATATATCCAGTGCTCTGAGCTAGTGGCTTAGGGACGCTTTGTCAATATTGCTACAGTAAATGTTGAAGTGAAATGACAGATTTTCCTCTTGGGACTCCCATGAGAAGCTGATGTGTAATCATTATTGAGACTTAATTTCTTTCCTGCTCTTAGCTGGAGGGAATGTGAAGCTCAAAGCCAGAAAGGAATCCGCAGTCTGACAGAGCAGGAGATTCACGTGTAACTTTCAGAATGTGACTTGAATCTGTTTGCAACCTGGAAGATGCTGCTCATAGTTTTTTGTTACAGTCCAATGCATTCATCAATGTATTGTCTTCCTTATGCTTTGCTATGACAGATAAATATGATCAAATTTAGGGGTTAGCATCAGGGAAGGATCCCAAGACTGAATCCTATCCTATAAAGACAGGGTTAATGAAGTTCTGAAAGATGAAAAGTGTGATCCGCCAAAAGATCTGACTGAGAAGAAAACTGAAATATGGCAAGTAAAAAGAGGACTGATTTGTGTAGAAAAAGAAGGTGATAGTTGGACAGACAGGAAGCTGCTAAAAAAAAAATGGAGAAGGTGATCTGTTAACTGGAAAGGACTGTGACAAGACAGAGATATCTCAGTGGGGAAAGGTTGACATAATATGGCACATGCAAATTATCATCTCTTCCATTGCAAAATCTCAGGCTATGACAAACTTTAGGTGGAGAAATTCCAAAGGGGGTAAAAAAAATCAGGAAGACTTGGTAAGATGGCATGATAGAAATGTGGAGAGTGGAATGAATATTAGAGATTGAGTTAAATGTAATATGACAGTTTTCAGCTTACAGGAAAAGTTTAGATACATGTAATAGTTACGTATCTTGTCTTTCCTCCACAAAATACGAATGATATACTTATTTTCCATGAGGATACAGTCGTTCTTCCCAAACACACTCTTCTCAATATGTACAGCTCTCCTGAATCCAGCACAGTCCCACAATTACCCTGAGATCACATTTTTACAGTCTATGATCTCCTGATAGAACAACAGCATTGTTTATTTTCAGTCATATGAGACAGTAGTTTACATGGATGGTTAAAATAACCTGCACAGTAAGGAGCAAGGCAGGAGTGGAATAAGATAAATACTAATTTGGAGACAATCCCTTTCTAGGCTCTGTGGCATGTCTTTCAACCCAGGTCATTTTGTCTGGGGTACAAAGAAACTGATTTTTATTTATAAGCTATGCTACAGATCCTTTCTATAGCCTTATTCCAAAGGCATGGTAAATTTTCATATCCCTGTGCAGACACTGAAAACCCATTGCTCAGCAAATTTCCCTGAACAGTCCTGGAGCTTTGATCAAGTCAATCAAGAAAAGACTTCTGTGGGTTTTGGGTTTTTTTTCAGTTGGGAAAGAAGTCTCAGAGGAAAAGGAATAAAATTGGAAAGCATCTTGGCATAAAGAAAAAGGGTGTGCTTTCACCTTTAATGCTCCTTGCAGCTGTTTATGGTTTGAAAGGTGATTCCAGCTCTTGGTAATGCTTTACTGTATAGAAGCATTGAGTGCTATCCTAGTTTAACTATCCTGAGTCTTGCTCTGTGGCCTTTGTTTGATGGAATTAAATAAATCACAATATGTCCAGGAACAAATGACAGGGAATTTAACATGCCAACACAGTCAAATGTGTAATGAACATATTAACGTTTCTTTTAGAAAATAATCTGAGGTAATGAAAATACTTTTGCTTTCAAAGACCAAGAGGGTTTAAAAAACACCTGTTGAATGAGTTGACACTTTTGAACAAACACCACCAAGATACTTCCATAACAAGAATTCCTCAGAGTGCTCCATATATAAACTTTTTCAATATTCCAGGAAAATCTTTTGAACTCTGTTTAGTCTCCCATCTGGTGTGTACCTCAGCATTTGCTTGTCTGAACATGAGGGTATCATGCTTGATACCTGCTTTCGATTGATACTTGCTCTTAAAAACTACCAATGGGGCAATCAATATTTTCACTTGAAGCACTTTGTGTATGTTCAGCACAGAAAGAAGATTGTTTTCTTTTTAACACTTCTGATGTATCACACCACTTAAAGAGGATATTTTCAGATGGAGTAAATGTGTCGTGATGAAACAAAATATATTCTGAAAGGAGCTACTACCGAAGCTTTCCTTGTAGAAAATTAATGTAAATTTGATTTCAAATAGCCAGTCCTTTCCTCCTGTTGACAGATAGCCCTTGAGATTCAGGTAGTTCTCAGAACATTCAATTAAACAGGGTTCATATTGCTCATCATTAGCTTTCCTCTGTGCTGATTTTCCATTGTGAGCTCATAAATGCTATCATTAGAAGAACCTTTCAAAAGAGGTTACAGTTTTGAAAGCATTTAATTTGCTTTTCCAGGGGGATTATTACTGCTGTCGTGTTATTAACCAGCATAAAGAATCATGCATCAGGTGTACTTAGCATCAAGCTGTTTAACTAAGATTACTCTTAGAGATGCACTGTGCATAACATTCTGTACCAGGTAATGGGAACCAAGAAACAAAAGCCACAGTAGTTGAAACAATGTATATAAGCTTTTGTAACTTTCCTGATTTTTCAATTTCGGTGTGCAGGTCTGCTTCCAATGAACTTAATCGCAGAATTATGAGCTTTTTTAAAAAATTCACCTAGCAGGCATTTTTTGGTCAGGCAT
>VXBN01009186.1:2751445-2791455 GCA_013397395.1 Sinosuthora webbiana
TTTTTTTTTTTTTTTTTTTTTTTTCCTCAGACTGTATTATTTCCAGTTAGTAGACTGAAATGATTGGTTCTATCTCTTGGGTCTAATAAAGCAATTTGGCTCTTTAATGGGCCTTGTTAGGGTTGAAGACCAATGTCTTTCTGGTATTACTTTTTGCTTTATTGGTGCACTACCTGCTGAGTCACCAGCACAGGAACCAGAGGTTAATTTCACTTTCACTAAATGAAGCAGATAATCAGCCATCAGAGGATGGCTCCTGTACTGTAAATAAGTCTTGACAAGCTGAGGGACAGCACTGTGGATCACTCAGCCCTCTTCAGACCATCTGTCCACAAATTAAGACAAAGTAAGGATATTAATTCATTACATTTCAAAAGCTGTACTGACAAACCCACATGGACATTTTTAAATGGCAATGAATAACTAAAACATTTTATTAGTATTTCATTGGGTCACGTGCTATAGTTGTTAGTCATGAAAACTTCCTTTCCAACAGTGAATGTGTGTAAAGTGTCTTGACCAGATGTACAGCTAATGACTGTCAAAGCAGATTCATTCCAAAGTATTTTGCTACAGAGTATTTTTTACTTAGGTTGAAAGTGGTATGGCACAGGGATCTGATGGCCAATCTGTTGGATATACCAGAGATGTTATATGGAAAGTAAACTTCCAGCTAATGGGGATGTTGTTACATGGTTTCAGGGGCCAGAAACATTATTGAAAAATAAGAACTTAACAGAATAATGAATGGTAGAAAAAAATCTTGTGAATTGCTGAATTGAGACTGTATCTTATTTATTTCACTAAATCCACATGACATGAAGGCAGAGAAGTGGTTCAACTGAACTTACACTAAATCACACCAGCTTGCAGCAGAAATAGGAATGGATCTATCTGCAAGAGAATTAGTTTTATAGATACATTTTAATTATTCATTACATGTCTATTCATGCGCAGCTCCTACTTTCAAATAAAAGAGAGTTCAAAGAGTTCAAAGCTCAAGTATGTATTAGTGACTACTAAAGCATAAAATTATTATGGAGTTATTCTAATAATTTCCAAACTAAGCATAATGAAAACAGGAAATCCAGAACTGGAGTCAGATTGAAAAGAAATTATGGCAGAAACAAGTTTTCATTTTTCCCTGGAACAGGAGATCACATAATATTTACAAGGCTATGAAATAATCACAGGGCTATTAATGAGTAATGAGTAATAATGCTTCCATATCCAGATTAGGCTAAACAGTTTTTTAAAGAAAGTATTTTAAATTTTCCTTTTTCATTAGAAGATAGAGATAAAACTAGGCATCTAAACAGCATTTAACAAGAAACTTCTTTTTTCATAATGGTTTTGTAAAATGGATTTGAGTTTGTAGATAGTAGGACCATAATTATCCAGTTTAATGGGTACTTGGACATCTCCTCCTGTCACCCGAATTTAGATGTCATAATCTACAGCTGGATGCTATCCTTATACAGCTCTGTTAGAATGGAACAACTCCCTTCAGTCATGTATGCCTCTGCATTTACTCTATGGGGCTCAAAGGTAACAGGCTTGAATTAAGCAGCTAATTTTTCATCTGCAAAACTTAGATGAGATAGGAGCCACCCATGGTTCAGAGAAGTACTTTCCAAGCATTTTAATTAATGTTGATCAGACTCTCATTACAACCAGGGGACTGTCCCTTAATTGTGTCCTCAGAAGAAAACCCATGCAGAAAATGAATGAAGTCACACCAGAATTTTGGACTAGGTTATTGATGAAGTTTTTTCTATGAGAAACTTTTATATTATTAATTACAATCATCTATCAGGTTTTAGTTGTAAAACCTTCCAGTAGGTTTGTGAAATGGCAAGATGTAAGAGATGCACAATGTTAAAACCTTTAGAATTCTTGAACACTAGTTGATGAAATATAAATTTAATGACTCAGTATTATTAAATTAATCCACAGTATAAATGCACAGTAAATAATCAGATTAGAAATTATTGAAAATATTTTTTTAAAAGGTGAATTTAGCCTATGCTTAGTTATTGCCAGGTTTCTGTTCTTTGTACTGAAACATTTGATCCTGCTGACTTTCTGGAGCCTGACATCTGTTCTCATTTGGCAAACTGATGAGTCATACACCAGTAGGTTTTGGTTTTGATCCAGGCCCAGGTGAACTGAACCTCTGTAATCATTTATTTAATGTCATCCTTGCTGACAGCATCTTATAGTAACATAGTCTTTTTCTTTATTCCTATCATTTTCTGTTGCTGCTTTCTATTTAATCATCACAGCTAAGATTCATCATAGGTGGCTCTAGAGAGCACATTTTACTGAATTCAAGTGTTTAAGGTGAAGCAGAATTAAATGGTTGGGCAGAGAAGCTGTGAAACTTCCCTTTGTTTATTACAACATGGGAAAGAGAAGACATGAAATAAAACATGTTAGGAGGAGGTGGCTAACTTGGGTTTAGTAATGTTTACATAAACTGTGCTTATACAAAATTATTTTGCTTATATTATTGCTAAAATATTGTTCTTTTGGATAAATATTGAAATGAAATTGTATATATCCCTTTCAGCAATTCAAGATATGGCTTTTTTAGCATAAAATGAATCTTTAGAATAAATTCACTTCTTAGTTTTAAAGGTGAGAATCTGCAAGGACTGGTTTTCCAAACTCCTGGTTTTAGCAAAATAAGCACATAAACAAGAAAAAACAATAATGAAATTATAGATCAAAAATATTCAATAGAGCTCAGTTGAATAGTTTTTGAAGATTCTTTGGATTATGTGTAGTTTTAGTAGCTTATCTGATCACAGTAAGGGAAATATACTCTTCTGGTTTAAAAACCTTAGCTAAAGAGGGTATTTAAATGAAAAAGCTTGTTTTGCTTACCTTCTCTCAAATAAGTTTCCACAACATGCAGTCAAGAAAAAATCTTATATAATTTACTGATGGGAGGTAGAACGCTCTCTTCTTATTTGTTACTTCATGCAGTTTCCCCTCTCCTAAATGTCAACAGATGGGGTTCTGATTCCCATTAAAAGACGGGAAAGAAGCACAAAGGTTGAAGGAGCAATGTGGTTGGTTTTTGCTAGTAGTGCCCTATGGTGTTACATGTGTTTCCTATCTGAAATCCAGGAAGTGAGATAGGTTCCTTGGAAATGACTATAGACTAGTTTATCTTGAAGAAAAGGAAATTAAATTTATTCTCCAATGCCTGGAGAATTTCCTCTAGTAAGTTACTCCTTTATTAACCTCTCTGAAAAGATGAATGCTCTAATTTAATGTTTTAAGTTTTCCTGTGGTGTTTTCTAAATTTAGACTAAGAAGTAACATACAGGTTCTAGGTTATTCGTCATTAAAGCTTTTCACTGCTCCATTTTAATGATAAATTCATAATTCACTCTTCCACAGCTGTACTTATTTCTAGCAAGTGTTATTTGGGAGCTGCAAACTAAAGTAGTTTCTTTAAGTTTTGGACCTATGCAACATAATCTGTAGATTGGAGCTTCCTTAGCATCTCCCAACACCGACTTGAGAGAAAGAGCTTTATAATGAATTTTATTCTTCTTTATTCTCACACTCTTAGTTGTAATTAATTTTACTTTTAATGTGCTGATACTTCACGGAAATGAACTCTCTCTGAGAGCAGAAGAAAACCTGTAAGAGCATGTAAACAAGAAGGGCATTTTGAAAGTTTTCTAGTACTTTTCTCTCTTTTACCTTTTTATATTATGCTTCCTTGGATTACCAAGATGAAACAGAAGAGGTTTAAAATAAATTAAAACTTAATTTTGCATGCAAGCAGTGAGCTCATTACCATGGGCAAATACCAGCCTTGTTAGCTTTGAGGAGCCTCTGTTATTATGACTTTGAGGAGTAGCTGCTTGATGGCCCTCGGAGCATTGTGCATGCCACTTTTCATTCAGCTTAAGGCTTCAAGAAACATTAGAAGGAGCTGCTCTCATTCTGTTTGGAAAAGCCGGATCAAAACACAAGCTCTTATTTATTTATTTTGTGGACATTCAGGGCTGCTTTGCTCTTATTCCAAGTAGAAATTACCTAGTATTGATATCCTGTTGGTAGTGTGATGTGGCCATTAACTGCATTTAAGCTGAGATAACAAGTGCAAGCCCAGGAGTGGCAGAAGGACCACAGAAGAGCACGGAATGGCCTTTGGAATGCTCATTGCACTTCTTTTGTTCACATAGCAACAAATATCTACAACCTATGATAGCAGACCAACAGGGAATTTTGGGAACTTCAGCTGTTAGATTTGGCAGTCATTTAAGCAGTGTAGACAAAAGGGGTTTGAACAGGTCCTTTCAAATGGTCATTTTTATTCAATGTAAACTTAATTTATTTCTCCCTTTAACTTGCTTACTCTGAGGTATGTGTACTACCTCTCTTTAATGAGAAGTTATTTCATTCATCAAATAACTTCCAACAATCATCTTTTCTCACCAATTAAATATTTATTTGACTTATCCTGGTTTAATAATGAGCCAGCATTTTCTTTGAGCTGTATTTTAAATGTTTAATTTTTTTTTGGCATGCTTTCCCTCTTTCTTGAAAAAACATACTTTACCTATGCATTTGAACCAAATAGCAGTATTTTTGGTACATTAATATTAGAAGCATCTTAAGAGCTGCTACTGCTTACTATTGGCAAAATTGAGACACCCTCAGTAACTCAGTAGTTGCTGTGACATGCAGACAAGAGACACAAAGTATTGGAGTTTGAATCCTCTAGTCTACTGAGGGCCTTCCATCAAGTGACAGTTAGGCAGTTCTTGATCAGTGGTTTACAGATCTCCATGCAGAGAAATGCAATGGAAAGCTGTGCCTTGGAGCACTTTTTCAATTGGCACAATACATATAGTTTTCTTACTAGGTGTACTTTGTGAAGAAATTTTAAAATGCATGATCAACAGCTGAGGAAGGCAACATGATTACCAAAGTAACAGTCACCTGTGCAAATGACTTGTTTATTGGAGGGGGAAAAGGAAAAAAAAGAAAAAAAGAATCAAAATTCTACTCCCATCACACCAAAGTGGAAATATGGCTTGGGAAAAGCTTATACTGCTAGAGTTCAAACATGTTAAGGCCTTTCTCTGGATGCCTTTATATTTCATCTTTCAGGTGTTAGGAGGTTAAGTTCTCCAGCCTGATCTGCTGTGAAAATTACTTATTGCCAACAAAACCTGCCAATAATGGATAAAACTGAATAAATGTTAAAACCAGCTCAAACATAAATATAGAGAAGGACAAATCATGTTTTGCACTGCTTCAGGAGTAATGCATAATTCTAGCTCACTAGCAAATCCTACCCTCTTCATCACATGGACATTTCTAATTGCTGTTTAGTGATGTACAGAGTTAAGAGAAAATAAATTATATTCTATTTATTAGAGAAGCATGAGGTTCCAGGAGGCTATGCCAAATGGGTTGTTTGTCCATTTAGAATTTTTAGAAGCATTTGCCTTTAAATATCTTTGCATAATGATTGTGGAAGAAAAGGACTTTTCTGTGTTGTCACTAGTTATTTACATATGTATTTAAAAGCAAAAGTATTTCCTCTCATGGAAGATACCTTAGAAGATATCCTAACATTTCTTATGGCCTTATTGTGAGGAAGCATTTAATGTGGAAATGCATGTACCCGTTCTTTGTCTGGTTTAGGACTGAGAGGACTGAGGTTATAATTTTTCTGAGAATACTTTTTTTTCCCTGAAATATCTTTTAGGTTGGAATTTTAAAGTAATAATGGCCATACTTAATGAAACACTACTTATTATGTTTTTTACTTATTGTTTCTTGCTATATGCAACCTGAGGAGGCAGGAAGGACAGAATTCAATTTGAGATTAAGACTACTAACTGTAGGTGTCTGTGTTGTGTAAACTTCCTTTCTTGTCAACAGTCAATACAGGTAGTGGAACCTAGGGATTTATTCATCTGGCTAGCTAATAGACTTTTACATTGAGTTTAATCACATTCTTTAAGCTCTGCTTTCTCTATGACTAAATATCTAGCAACTACCATGGCAATTGAAAGCACTTAGCTCACCTATAGACATGGAAAACTAAGTATCTTATTTGGTGACTCTTCCCCTTTAGTTTTAGTGCTTTCTTATGCTGATGTCCATCTGCAGATCACTCTTTAAGATGATGGCAGCTGTCCTTCATTCAGGACCTATAGAGACTGAGTAATGCACTTACATCTACTTACCCGAAACACTCTAACTGGAGTTTTTGGATGGAATTTGATGCTCAGAGAGTTAAATAATTATATTTTCCAGCTATTAACAGCATTCATGACCTAATGACTTACAGGTACTCACTCATACACTGGCAATTTCTGAAAGCAGTACAGACAAGTAAGCACTCAAATAATTCAAAATATGTCAGCCTTTGCTGTTCTTTGGATACACTCTATAGCACTTAGTTTGTAACCTTATCTCATCCACCACTGTCTCTTCATGTGTCTCCTTTATAGCTTATTTATGTAAAATACTCCCTGTGGTGCCATGTGTGGGATTATTTGGATCACTAAGCCTGTTGCTCCTGAAATTTGCATCAGATTTTCAGTTTAAGTTCAGAAAAGCATCAAAAAGTGTTTAATTTACCCTGTTTAGGACATCTTTAGACTCTCATGTTTAATCAATATTTAAGTGCTGTTGAAAGGATGATGAGAGATGTGCATAAAATTTTATTTGTGAGGTCCACAGATGATGGCATAAATTTACTTTAAAGTTACTTGGAGTGAAGGAGGAAGGGAGGAATCCATAAGAATGAGAGAAAAAACGGGGAACATAAAATTAAATATGGAAGACAGAAGAGAGGAATCTTTTTCCCTGGTGGCTAGCTGGTAAATTAAGTGGCAGTGTCCCCAGAAGAACCTAGTCCTCTCTTGCATATCGTTTCCAATGCAATGGTGTAGCAGGAAGTGATAAACATGATGAGTTTTCCAGACATGCTTTTTCCCCTGGTATTGTATGGCTTTCCTCAGGACACAGAAAAACTAGATGGTTTTTTTCCTATTTATTATGCTTTTAGCACTGATGGGACCATGCTTAGATAGGTACAAGCATTACACAAACTGGTTTGCTGTGTTTTGGGCCTGCATGTTGTTGGGTAATGTTTGTCAGTGATTTATGACCATTATCTGGAATGTTACTCACTAAGACCTGTATTCCCACAGTATAAACTAAAAGTTACAAAACAAGGAATAGGGCAGGGGGTAGGGGAGATGATCCTCATGCCAATGGAAGTAGCTTCTCATGAGACTATGCCATTGTTACAACTTTGGAGCTGGCAGGTGCAAGGCCGTGAGAGTAACATGAGAAAACCAGCATGGTGACAAAAGTGGGAAAATATTGCCACATCAGCTGTAGTCAGACTACAGAACTGCAAATGTAGAGACCTGGTCTTTAGGAAGGTTAAGACACTTGATGCACTGTGCAGTATAGGTGTATGTGCTTAAAGACAAACACACACATTTAGGTGCACTGAGAAATGGGAATGGTGTTCCAAGGTGAGAACCTTGAAAGCTATATTATACAAGAGGATCAACTGTAGTCAGGTAAAGCCATGTACTGTATGTGGATGGTTATTACATGTTTTTCCCCCCAGAAATTTGAGCTTACAATGACTACTGGCAGTACTGTAGGGATGATTGGATGATTATCAAATTCACACCAAAGTCACCCCAAGTCACACCATATGCCCAAGAATATTGTCCAAATTATACGGCATCCTCAATATGTCAATGACATAAATGTTATTTATATCATTTTTGTGGTAGTACAGTACATATGTGTAGCAGGAAGTGCACTACTCAGTAAAGATTTATTAGCATGTCACATGCCATGTGATAAGGTTTAGTAAGGCTACTGAGGTTAAGGATATTATTCAGGTGCACTCTGACTTCCTTTTAGAGTATGATAAAAACAGTAGGGTTGGAGGGTGGAATTGCACTGCCCTGAATCAGGGCCAGTGATTTAGAGTAGTTGTTGAGAAGTTTTCTAGTCTAATATAGAGAGATTGGCATCCTCAGGTTATGAGAGGGGGGGAAAAAGGGGGGATCAGAAGCCAAATATATATTGACATCAAATAAATTAATATTTTAGCTGGGTAACATGAAAGAGTGCTTCAAGAGATTATTTTAAAACATACAGATATCTAGCAACACTTCTGACACAGCACATTTGGGCAACCATTTAGTCAGGAAGACATTGAAAGTGTCGTGAACATTCTACTTACTCCGTCCAGAGTTTAATAGTTGGTATTTTACATGATCCCCTGATATTAGTTTTAGTAAGTATAGGCATTCTACCTTGAGTTGTTGTTACCTCTGAAGCATAAACATACATATCATAATTGAGGTGTTTTTAAAAAGTTGTGAAATAAAAAATCTTCCAAATCACTAGCTATCAAGATTTCTAACTATCCAAATTTTCACTTTAGTGTCCATTTTGTACATGTGCCTGGCATGTAATAAATAAAGAATTGTTATGATAGTAACATTTCAGGTTTCATTGAAGTTTCTTTTCCTTATTCCTTTCCCTCTGTCAATTATTATATAACTCATATTTCATCTGAATAAGAAAGTTATGTTTGCAGAAATGTAACAAGCAAAGCAGAGATCATCTCTGAACAATATTGTAACTTACCTGTTCTGTGGAAGTTCAGTGATACCACTGTGTTAATATACTAAATCAAGAATAAATGTTTTCAAACATGTGGCACAAGTTTAGTGCTCACAGACCTCACCAGGCTAGTTTGCTGAGCAGGGGCTTAGAGAGGCTTCTAAAGGAAAGCCAAACAGTTAGTAAAATACAAATTGAAACTAATGTTATTCTTTTGGCTCTTTGCTGGGAAGGGTTTCTAGTTCTTTATGTGACTTCCAAGTAAATGCACATTCCAATGCACATACTTCCTGTCAAACCTGGCAAAGTTATAGGCCAAACAAATTGCGCAGAGAAAATGTTTGTAGAGTAGATTTTTTTTTTTTTGTTAACCAGAGCAGGCTTCTCTAATAAATTGTCATCAATATTTTATCAGTTTTTTTATATAATAAAGAATAAAAATTGCCAGCCTTTAATTAAGGTTCCATCATTTCTGTTGCATTGTTGCATTTTAAATTTTTAAATTTTGCTGTAGAGTATCATATTTACACATTAATAATTGAATTTCTTTTTACTGTTACACCAGATAATTTCTCTATTGATTCCATCTCTAAACAAAAAGAAAAATGTATTTTCATTTTTAATTGGCAAAATGCCTCAGGTAAAAAATTTCCAGTTTATCTTTACCTGTGTTAAATACAAACTCCCACTACAATGTGAATCCCATTGCTAACAAAGACAGAAAGAAAAATCCCACTTCTCGAATAAAGGAGAAGAACTATTCTTTTGCAGTGTACATCCTTTATTTATTAAAAGGCTAATGTGACTGAACAGTTCCAATAGCCTCATTGTCTGGATACAGACAGTCAGGCTAATCTGATGAGTACATATTCAGCCAGGTATTGCTCTTGATTTGCTGTCAAAACAGGTAGATGGGCCTTCCTACAAAACAAAGGATATTTTATTAGGAGGTGTAACGTGCCTTAATATAACATGAATAGATACCGTATGGATGTACTTTCTCTCTCCCATTGATTACTGGGGTATAGAAGAGGTTGAGCTTATTTTTTGGCCTTTGGATGGTGAATGGTTTATCCCTAGGCAACAGCTAGAGTCCCACACAGCCGTTTGCTCAGTTTGCTCTAGTGGGATAGGGGTGAGAAAATTCATAAGTTGAGAGAGAGACAGTTTGATAGGTAAAGCAAAACCTGCACACATAAGCAAAAGCAAAACAAGGAATTAATTCACCGCTTCCCATGGGCAGACAGGTGTTCAGCAATGCCCAGGAGAGCAGGGCTCCATCCTGTATGATGGCCACTTGGTAGACAAACACCATCACTTCCCCACTTTATCCCTCTTCCGTTCAGCTTTATATACTGAGCATGACACCATTTGGTCAAAAATATCTCTTGGGTCACTTGGCGTCAGGAGTCCTGACTGTGTTGCCTCCCAGCCTCTTGTGCACTCTCAGCCCACCCATAGTGGGGTAGGGTGAGAGACAGGAAAGTCCTTGACTCTGTGTCAGCACTGCTCAGCCACAGCAAAAACACCCCTGTGTTACCAACACTGTTCTCAGCACAAACCCAGAACATAGGCCCATACAAGCTGCTACTGATAAATTTAGCTCTATCCCAGTCAAAACTGGATACAGATGGTTAAGGCTAGGTGAGATTGACTTACACTTTAAAACTTCATTGAACCTAAGTCCATGATAAAGTGCTTTGCCATGCTGGAATCAACAGTAGCAAAGTTAAGAATTGTCCCCTACTCTGTTCTGGTCTGTTTACATGCAAATATTCACTCTAAGTATACAATTTTTCAATTTTAAAACAAAAAAAAAGAACTTTTTTTTTACAGAATCAGAGGATAAGCTGAGTAGGAAGGGACCCTAAAAGATAACTAAGTCCAAATCCTTGCCCTGCACAGAACCATGCCCCAAGTCACACCATATGCCCAAGAGTATTGTCCAAATGCTTCTTGAACTCCACCAAGCTTGATGCTGTGACCACTTCCCTGAGGAGTCTGTTCCAGTGCCCAATCACCCTCTGGGTAAAGAGCCTTTTCCTTATATCTTACCAGCACCTCCCCTGACACAAGTTCAGGCCATCCCTTCAGATCCTCTCACTGATCACCACAGAGGAGAGGTCACTGCCTGTCCTTCCTCTTCTCACGAGGAAGTTGCAGACTGCAATGAGGTCTGTCCTCAGCTGCACCTCCAGGCTGAACAGACCAAGTGACCTCAGTTGCTCCTCAAATGGCTTCCCCTCAAGGCCCTTCATTATCTTTGATGCCTGCCTTTGAACACTCTCTAATGGCTTAATGTCTTATATTGTGGCACCCAAAACTGTCCCCAGGACTTGAGGTGAGGCTGTCCCAGTGCAGAGCAGAGGGGACAATCCCCTCCCTTGCCCAGCTGTGATGCCGTCCCTGATGCCCCCCAGGACATGGGTGGCCCTCCTGGCTGCCAGGGCACTGCTGACTCAAATTCAAGTTTCTCTTGACCAGGACACCAGGTCCCTTTCCACAGCTGTGCTTTCCACCATGCCATTCCCCAGTCAGTCCATACACCCAGGCCTGCCCTACTCCAGGTGTAGAATCCAGCACTTCCTCTTGTTGAACTTTATACAGTTGCTGATTGCCCAGCCCTCTCATTTGCTGAGATCTTTGGGGGCCTCCCTGCCTTTGGGGGAGTCAACAGCTCCTCCCAGTTTTGTATTGTCTGTGAACTTGCTTAGTATCCCTTCCAGACCATTAAATAGACATTAAATTTAATATTTGCAAAAGAAACCAACTTGCAAACTCAGAAGACAAAAAGGTATTTACCATATCTATTAACCATGTTTAGATAAATATACTTGAAGCATGAGTAGTTGTAGTGGGTTTTGTAAAGAATATGTTATTCTATTCCATCTGGGTGGAGCAGAATCGTTTATCCTTGCCCGAATGGGTCAGTGTCAGTTATCAGATGGTGGAGTGCTACTTATCTCTCTTCATTGTTTCACTACTCCATGGGGACATCTTCTGCTAATGGACCATTAAGCTGTTCTACACAGAGAGGAGGAACCAAACCATCTTAACCTAGATAAAAAAGGAGCCACAGTGCAACTGGGGTATCCAGTTTTTCCACCGGATCCCTGGAGGAAGACCGGACCCATCTCACCATTACTGGACCCTTTTTCTTCAACGGGACCATCTCTACTGCAACAGAACCACATCTGCCACTCCAGGAGGGCTTACTCTGGACTGCTTCCAACACCCTGACCAACAGGGCGTCAGGACCATCTCTACTCCAACAGAACCACATCTGCCTCTCCAGGAGGNAATTTATAATAATTGGGAAAAGGGGGGGGGAGGGGCTTACATTTCAAGGGAGACTCCAACCCTCCCTGGCAAATACCTGTCTATCTAAACCAAGACAGTAGTAAAGACATGAGATTTGTGGTGAATCATACTTTGTATATTTTAATGAGGGGATCATTCCAAAAAACTAAATAGAAATCTAAGCATGTAAGTCTTCCTACATTTATGTGCAAAACCAGCCCTGTATTTTCAGTATGTGTAAATTGTTATGTAACTGCACCTGGGAAAGAGCTTTTACTTTTTTTTATCTTTTTTTTTTTTTTTTTTTAATTTAATGCTTATGCTTTTACATTGAAAATCATATTTTAATTTGAGCATCAAATGCATTCTTTATAAAAACTTATTGAAATTTCATATATATGATTAACCTGACAGAGCTGTTCTATTTAATTGGCGTGGCAGAGAAGAAAATATACTCTGCAGACTATAAATAAAAAAAAACTAGATTTCTAGAGAATGAAATTATTGGCAGGTTGGTAAAGGGATTAATAGAATTCCACAAAGTAAGTTCCCTTTTATTAACTGATAAGTAGATGCCTGTGGCAGGTTGCTGACCCTGCTAAAAGTCTTTATCTTCTATGTTTGTAAAGGGGATGACATATTTCTCACTTTTCTCATGTTGGTGGTTTGTGTCTTGTTTGAAACCAAATGAAGACAAAACACAACACAAAATTTCTAATATTCAGATTTTCAGAAAAGACAGGCACTTGCTAAGGAAAGGCACTTTTGTTTTACTCTACAAAAAATGCTAGAGATGGAGAAATAATGCCTTCATCAACACTTCTGTATATATACTTCAAGTCCTTCAAGACTTCTGTACGTACACTTAGGTATGTAAAAACACCTTCAGGAATTCCAGGTACTGCTTTCTGATCTAGGTCCAGTAATTTTTTTTCTCACTGACTCCACCCTAAGTAATGGAGTCACCCTAATGACACTGCATTATTTTTACTTGATCAGATAAAGAAGAATTCTTGCTTTTCAGTGATGTCCTCAAAATGTATTTTTTTGAAAAACAGTTCCAGAGTTTTGCTTTTATTGTATCATTTTTTTCTTTTTTTTGCAGTGGTTGACTTGGTTGTCTGGAAATGCCTCCTCCTTTTGGCAAATCCTAGGTAGAAGCCACATTGCTATTTCAAAACTATGTCCAGAAGGATGAACGTGTTCTTGTTGTACCTCCTAGAATATTGCAAGAAATTTAAGACACTAATCTTGTTAGCAAGAAGTTTTCTGAGACTTCTGGGTAAATCCAGTGAAGCAGAAGCCAGCAAAAGGAAGCACGTTCCATTTTTCACACAAATGAGTGCCCAAAAGTGCGATATTATGCTGTGAAGTGGCTCCATGGTTGTTGGGCTTTTTTTTTTTTTTTTAATTGTTATTGTTCTTATTTTTGGAATGTTCTTGATAGAAATGACAGATGCTGCTGCTTGACATAAAAAATTCCTACAAAAAAAGCTTGGACTGATTTTTATTTTTTTTTGGTAAATGAAGTCAAAGCACATTATTTTCCAGCTTCAGTAAACTACCACAGTAGGACTCAGACGATCTCATCCACTCTGAATTGTTGGAAGTGTCTCCCTATGCTCAGTTTAGGAGACAAAAATATGCACTTTCACCCAAATTCAAAGCTCCTTTTATTTGTATAGCACCTATCATATTTCATCTTGTGGAAGTTTATGTGTTGAAAATGAGACAAAAAAGTGCTGAGAACAGTAGACATGACATTTGGAGATGAATATGTGTGTATGAGTGTGTATATGTGTAACATTTCATGTGCTACACAAGATGGCTCATTCAAAGGGGTTCCGTCTGAAAGTTTTTTTATGTTTTTCTTCAACTAGCATAGATGGTCTAAAAATATTTATTTCTACTTATAAACATTTCTGTTGCAGAATTTCTTAGAGAAGGTGGTCATGATTTGTATTTAAACTATAGTTGAATCACCCAGACTGGGCCTTGTGGCGCAGGTAGAAATTCAGTGCCAAGTTGATGGCGCAGTTAGAATTACAGTTTAAGGTGTTAGCAAGGGTCAGAGGGTTTTCTAGTAGTTAGCAAGTACAGAATTAGTGTGGACACAGTAGCTGCCTTAAGAGTTTGTTCAACAATAAGTATTTGCATTCTTCCCTTTGCTGTATGCCAATGAGAATACACCTGTAAATGTGAATTATGTAGAACTTCATAAAACCTGCCATCTCAGATAGAATAAACGGAGAATGTAGCATTAATCATGTTGATCAGATCTGTGTTTTGCTCTCGCCCAAACTCCCCATTTATTTTAGGGTCTCCTTGCTAGTCATTTCCTTCCTTGTTGAAATACACTTGTAGACAATACATATTATTAAATTATTGACCCATATATATAATGCAGCATAATAGTAATTGTACACCATTTAACATTAGTTTTCAAGACAAGATTCAGTCTCTCCAATTTTCTTGTTGAATAAAATCTTACCCCATAAATCTTCCCAGTCATATTTCCACATTTAGCTTTTTTCCTTGTTTACAAATTATTTAATAAGAAAAGCCCTTAAAATACATTGAAACTCATTGTTAAAGATAAATGCAATAATCTATACTCTCTCTGCATTTATTCTGCAAATTTTCCCAATAGCTATTCAGCTCTGCACAGACTAAAATATCACTTAATGTGAATGTGCATAGTGGAATTTGAAATCTTAATGGTTCATGAAAGTCCTAATGCTATTAGGATTTGTTACTATCAGTATTGAGAAAGAAAAATGAGAGAGTTGTTTCAGTTCATCCACCAGTCAAGAAAACTAGTGGTGTTTCATTTGACATCTCTGATGCCATCATTTATGATGCAGGATAAAATTAATATAATTTGCATTTATAAAATTGGTCCTTTTATTTTTCCAAAATGTATATACTTATGCAGCTACATGATTTGTACTTTTCCTTACAGACTAAAAATACCATATATTTCATATATATGTTGAGCACATGTATTTCTTTGAGTCTTTTCTCTGGATCTCTCTTTTCTTATATTGTTTTTAGATCTCGATTGACAATTTGACCTTGGTGCCTGCTGTTTTCCTGAACACAATCACTTCCAAGACATCCTGTTCTATATGCTTTCCAATCAAATTCACTATGTAGGTGGCCCCATCAGAAATGAGATATGGGGTGGGAATATAGCTCTCCTCAAGCTCTGTGATATCCTAGTGCTTGTTGCCCCACAAACATCAAATGATATAAAGCAGTCAGCTGATACACAGAGAAAGGATATTTGGAAAAATTGCTAAAGTTAATATTTACTGAAATGGGAATCTAATAAAAATGATGAAAACTCAGCAAAATCTTTAAAAATTTGTTTCTGAAATGTAGCAAGTGCTGTTAACAGAACAAGATGAAGTCTTAAATACTAATTGAATCTATACTTTAGTTAAATAAAATTTACAGTCACACGCAAGGGAGAACTTGCAACTTTTCTTGACATCCCACACTTTCTAGCAACGTTCTGCTATCCCTTTTGAAAGAGATTTTCACTTCCCAGAAGAACTACTATATGAAAATATTATTTGAGTGTTCACTTTCACCCTACATGTAATACTCCTTTACAAAAGGGCAGTAGTGCTGTGTGTCAGAGCATGAAGCAAGACAAATATCTGTGGAATTTCAGTGGTTTATTTTCGTTCCTTCCTTCTCAGAACTGACTTAACGTTTTTCAGTTTTGTACTCCTAATTCTGGCAAACATTATGCCAGATCACGATTTTGGATAATTTTAAACAGCTGAAAGCAGAGCACATTTTATCCAACACATTCTAAATTAAGCTGGGATAGCTTAAGGCATTTTGATCTAAAGTCAGCATGCATAACCTGCCTCTGTCTGTTGTGCTTCCTAATTCCATCATTTGGTTTTCAATTAATTTAATTAAATTTTTTGGCTTCAGCCTTTCTAAAAAGGAATACTTTTATTTGTTGTCACTTCATCTGAACCTATTCACTTGTGGATTCAGTATACTGTGATTTATGTTTATCTTTTGTTTTCTCACTGCGTTAATTTTCCACGAAGGCTACATTATTTTCCAGCCTTTCCAAAGTTGAGTTTTTGGAGATATTCAGGTAACCTAAATAGATGCTGTACCACTCCCAGCCTTTTCAGAGAGAGCAACAACAAACTGGCATTCTGACTTCCTAGGAGTAAGACAATAAAAAGTCTCCTCTGTTATGATATTTAATTAAGCTGTTTGGTAAAGCTGAGAGAGCTAGAGATGGCTGTTCCATTGGACTAATGCAATTATTCTGCTAGGGCACTAAGTTAAAAAGCTACTTCCTGAGCAAAGATGAATGATGATTTTCCAGTCTATTTCTTTACTTCTTTCTTTTTTTTTTTCTTTTTAATGCCATGTCTAGTTTCAGAGATGAGATGGTCCATGCAGGTGAACTGCTGCAGGAGTTGAGCCTGCATAGACTTCTCAAGCCAAAAACATTATTAATTCAGTTTTATAAGTAGGAAATTCCTTCAAATGCATTCATATGAAGAATGAAAAGCTAAAATTATTTTGTTGTGTGAAAAAGATAGCCTGGCATCACCACACATTTGGTTGTATTCCTTTTTTCCATGGGTTTTAGCTGGCAACCTGGACTGTACATCAGTGTACTTTATTAATGTAACCAGATTTAAGTGATCTTGTCTCATTCATTCAGTTAAGCTAATTTTTTTTACCTTTTTTTTTTTTTTCTAATCTTCAGTATAATCAAAGAATTCTGTAGTATTGTCTGCCAAACCATGTAAAACATCAGAGATACTGATAAAAGTGAACCTGGAGAGTTATTTCTGATATTGCACTTAATACAACATTGTAATACATGTCAAAAATCCAGTGTAGTGTGATACATCTTCAGGTTATTATGAAATAGCTGTGATCAGCAAGGAGACGCTTCAGATCAGTTTACCAGGTACAAATCTTTGTTACTCATAAACAAATATACAATTATATTCCTGGTTTTCCAGATCAGTTTCTCAAAATATGTATATATGTATACATATATATATATAATGATAACTCTTTTTATTCCTTAGTCTTAAAGGGATTAATGACTTGAACATGTTTTAAAACCCTAAAATAATATGCTAATTGTTACCAGAGCCCTTTAACGGTACTCTGGATGATACTACAGCATGTCTGCCTGCTACAGTGCACTCCTGAGAAAGACCTTCCCTGGCAAGACAGAAGCAGTGACTAAGTTTGTTCTAACTTGTTCGAACTTTACTTTGTAGATGAATGCAGCTGCACACCCATTGTGTCAGGATAAATGTAGTCTGTCAGATGAGAGCAAAGAAGCAGCAAATAGGGTCATTCTGTGCAAGTTTTGAAGAAATATGTCCATATAAAATGTGTAAGTAATAGGAAAATCTCAATTTCATAAATTTGAAAGCACCAAGCCTCAGATTGATTTTCTCCAGTAAGACACTGAATGTTTGACACCCATGATCTGTATACTCTGAAAATAATACAGGGAAATATCATTCGGTATGCTGAGATAGTCTGAACTTGTATCAGGTAGTAGTTCTGTGGGTCAGTTTTTCAAGGCAGTCTACAGACTGAGATGAGCTGCTTATCATAGAACTCGTACTTAAGCTTTTAGCCATCATCTCGTTAATGCATAATTTCTTCATAGTGCAATATAATTGCTATTGATAATGTACTCCGGATATTTATATGAACTTACATATGTTCAAAAACTTATTAACCAAAAAACTTAATAGGTAGACACCACTGGAATACAGAAAATCTGGAGGTTTTTAGTAGGAATTTTTAAAAGTGTGTTGATCAGTGGTTAAGCCAATGTGTAAACCAGCAAGGGATATTAGTACAGTAGCAATTCTTTTCCCAAGAAATGTCATATATATCAACCTGAACACAAAAATATCACTCCATCTCTCATAAAAATGTGTGTGGAATAATTCAGAACAGACAGAATTTCAATCTGCAGAACCTGGTACAGTATTGAATTAACTTTTCATCTGGGAATTACAGTTGGAGATAGTGTTACTCAGTACAGATAGGCTGTCTCTAGCATTATTTCACATGCATTGCTTGGTATGTATAAGCTGTTCTGTCTTTCCAGATGAGAAACACAATTCATTAGAGAATAAATAAGTGAAGGAAAAAATATGAATCAGGAGTTATTGCCCTGAACCTTGTTTTAAACAGGGAAGTTTTCTAAAAGTCAGATTAAATCTATGCTATATTAAATAGGGAAGTCGTTGTGAACTGGCTGCATCATATAACTAAAAAAAAATGTATATGAATGTTTTATGTCTTTCTCCATGTGTATAAAGGTAAAAAAAAAACCCATATGCATAGATAAGGGGAAGTTAATAAACCTTCTCAGCTGTTTACTTCTCTGTGTTGTTTGTCTGTGTTCTGTTTTACAAAGCTGACCAGAACATGAGAGTCATTTGAGGAGGAATGGCAAGGCCTTAGATTTTCTCTGTTCATTTTGTGAAGAAAAATATAAATGTTCTTTATGACTGGATCCTCAAAATTAATCAGAGTCTTTGTCTTTCTCTGTTAGAAATCCTCCTGATGTTTTAAAAGAATCTTTCATTGTGAAAGTGTGCCAAAATCAGGCTGAAATTTATGCTCAAAAGGATATATATGATCCCACCTTTAGTGCTCGGAATGAAGATTCAGGTTCAAAGAGATGCTCCAGGTATTTTTGCACACTGAAGACTCGCATTTCTGTGCAAATTATTATTAGCGCTTCTGTGGTGACACATTCTCTTACTTCTAAGCAGGAATTTCCATTTTTTTAGATTTTCTGGTAAAGCTGTCTTTAGATATATTCTACAGCATTTTCCTTTTGAAAACCAGAAATTTATCTTTTTAATTAGTCATCTAAAAGTTCCTGACCAGCACTTACAGAAGAGAGCAAGACTAGCACCCTTTCCCTGAAACTAGTAAGGCTGCCAGACTTTCTCCATTGTTTTTCTAACAACTCTTCCACATTTCAGAGAGGATTCAATGTAGATCATAAAAAAAAATCAGCCTGAGAAAAAGATGGTTGCTATAGCTGACTTATGCTTCTGTCCTCACTCGTTGCTCTCCTGCTCCTTTCCTCATGGTCTGATGTGTGGCTGCACTTCATAAGATAAAATGAGCTTGCATATAAAATACAGGTCTTTAAAGAATGTGACAAAATGTTTGTGTTTTCACAAAGATTTTTTACATTGATAGCATAAGTAAAATCCTTTGAGAATGGAGTGGTGCAGAGCTGCATCATGATGTGAATCTGTTACTGTGCTCTGCCAATTCCTTTTAAATTCACCTCAGTGCAGCAACCAGTCACCTATGTAATGCATTCAAGGGAGTTACAAACAGACCAGTGAATTTAAAGAATGTATTATGGTCAGTTTAGGATAACCTTACACTTCTACTAATCCTTTCTTTTCCTATTTTCCTGGACTGTCTTGAAATCTGAATCCTGATGCCCTAGGCTTAACAAGAGAAAATCTGTGGGTGTGCCCAGCACTCGTAGGATGGGACAGAAGCTTTTCTCCAGATGGCAGTAGAAAAAAACAAGTGATGTATTCTCCATTCCAGGTATGTAATATAATTTCTGAGACTTTTAAAACATAAAACATATGTTTATATACACAGTATATATCTAGGATTTTCATGGGTTTCTGGTCCAGATAAATCCGTTTCCCAGGCTAATCAGAGGTTCAGGGTTGAAAAAAAAAGTATAGCCACCTATTCCTGTGCCCTTGAAAAATAAGAAATTTCTGTGACTTAAGTATTCCATACTTTCTGATTTAGAGAAGCATAATGTGTGAATGTGTTCTGTCATACTCCTTAAAAAAAAATTATTAATTATGTGGTAGTCTTTTTATAATATAAACAGCAACAACAAAATTTCATAAACTTTGAATTTCCACTTATTATAGGTTTTTCTGCTCTTTCTCTTGAGACATGCAGTGATTAAACACAAAGTGCATGTGCGTGTGCATGTGTGTGTGTGTATACACGGGTATTTTCTGTAAGCACGTTCCATGTTAAACCTGTCAGTTTTAGGAGTAAAGGATTTATTGCTGTTCACTAAGAATCAGTAGCATGCTCCACATGAACAAATTAAATGTAGCATAAACTAGTAAACACCTTTTTTGGCAATTACACCCCCTGATAAGAGTTAATATTCCCATCTGCTGTACTTTTCTTTTGGCAGCAGGTTCTTGCTTACATTGCACTCTGCTACATAGGAGGAGTGAGGTTCATAGGAAGCTGAGTATCAGCCACTCTCTCCCATTGCTAGGATTGTCTACTGCCAAAGAAGCTGCAGAGGCGTCTAAATCCCACACAGACTGAGTAACGGCATGAGGTCGTAGGAAGTGTAGACAAAGAGGCAATAGTGCATGAGATTGACATCCTGCCAGTCCACAACAGGGTATGTATACATATGCTGATGTGCATTTCATCCCGAGCACACAGCCCTTAAGTGTGTGCCTTCCTACCACAATTAAGAATGTCTTTATCAGACTGCCACTCTACCTCTGGCTTGGAGATGCTTCCGCTACTTTTTGCTTTCTGTATTTCTTCATCTTATTTCATTCTACATTCTAGTGAGATAAGCCTTGAACTTTTGGGCAATAAAGAAAGAGGATTGTATTTTTCTTGCATGCAAGAAGGGATGAGTGCCTACTCCTTGACACAAACCTACAGTTTAGCACTATTCTGTAGCCTCTATATTTTTATTTCCTATTTCAGTTTCTACAAACAACAGGAAAAGTCATGAAAGGGAACAAATTTATAGGGAGATCTTTTGGCTCTCCAGTTGAAAATACAAAAAATTTTTCTGATTTTTGTATGTGGGTGGGTATGTGGATGGGAGTGGTATCCTACAGACTTTGCTATCAATATAAAGAACCATCTGTAGTTTTCAGGTTGACTAACTAACTGCAGATATAAATGGCTTGCAGTCATCTGAAACAAAAAGAAAGATGACAATTTGAGTGATAGTGAGTCGTCTTTGCACACTAAAATTTATGAAAGTCAGTTGCTTAATGGTTTATCATTGAATAAAGGAATTTGGTGAGGATCTCTACAGATTTTCTTACCACTAAGTTAATTGACAGGCTTGAATGACAAGCCTCCTAATGGGGGCTTGGAGGTCCCACATTTTGTGACAGAGAAAAAATAATTACAAAAATGCCCGTAAAATGGTAAACTGGGCAGATATCACAGATTCCCTCAAACTCCCAAGAGAAATGACCCTCCAGCTACTCGTTGAAGTAGAGAAGAAGGAAAATCAGGACTGATGTTTGAAGGTCCCACTAGAAAGGAGTGTCATCAATGTGTATTTTCAAGCTATTTATGTGATGTGATCCTAGATATAAGAAGTTAATAATAGATGAGCAAAGCCCCTCTCCAGATATCTGTCGATTATAAAAAGTTGAGCAGGCTGAAAACAATGCCATGGGATTAAACAGTATGAATTTTAAAATGCTTGGCAGACTGGCAAAGTTACAATCTGTGATTAATGCTTTCACAGCAGATGTATAAATAGACAGTAGAATGTGTCTAGGCCATTTCTTAAATAAAGAATTTGGGAAAGAAAGCTAAACCACATAACTAGACATGTAATTCCCATAATGTTAGTACATTGAACATACTATAGCTTGAAATTGTAACTGTGTATTCATTTACTTTTCCTTTCTGTTTGTGCTGGCCTCATCATCAGGGAAAAGTACTAGCAGTGAGGAAAAGTGCAGAAGGAAAATATTTATACATAAGTATGTTCAACCTTTTCCCTAGGGACTAGAATGTCTGACCCTTTACTTTTCCCTATCCAAAAGCTACCCTGAGACTGACCATGGAATTGAAACTCAGAGTTCAGTGTTTAAGTAAAATTAATCTGAGGTAACCCTGCAGTTTTGACAGATATCTTTCCTAAGGGAATACACTGGGAATACTATTTAAAAATATCTCTTTTTCTTTGCAAGTCAATTAATAAACACCAAGGTAATTTGTTGAAATAAAGGAATTTGTGAGGTCTTCAGTAAAGTCCCTCAGCAGCAAGGGTCCTTCAAAGGCGACTAGCAGTACCAAGTAAGCTCCTTATCCACTTGGTATTACTCTTTAAGATGCTTAAATGGGTCAAGACATTTGTGTCCAAACCAGTGCCCAGTGTTACAGGAGATTTGAAAGAAATTTGTTACAGATATTTTCAGAATTCCTGCTCAACTTACACTTCTGGATACAGTCAATTTTGATCAGTGGTGGTCCTGTCACACTGCTATGTCCGGCTGCATGATGGGAGTGTGCATTATACTTATGGAGAAGTTCCTAGGCGCCCTGGATAGACTGTGTGAAAAACATAAAGGGCTAAGGATGGAAAATGGATTATGGGTTCAAGAATCAATCAGCATATAAAGGACAAGGCTGAAATTACTGGGCATCAGAAAATGACAAAGACAGGTACAAAGAATTTCAGAAATATCAGTGGAAGATTAACTGTTCTGTAAACCAATTTTAGCTATCTCAACTTCATTCTGCAAAGTCTGCTTGCTATCCTAACCTCCAACTGAACTTTACAGTAGTCTATTGAATATATTTATGAGAATCCTAGTACCTATACATTAATAAGGTCTGGAGAGACTCTTCATTTTCTTTCATCCTTATCACTTTATACGTCTTGATATCTCTAGTTCTACATAAACACTACAATACTTAGAATTCTCAAGTACTATACATGTTTTTGCTAACGTATAGTATCTCAGTTTTGCAGACACACTTCCCATTCTCACTTGGACTCTTATTTAAAAACACTCTGTGCTGTCTGGAAAAGACAGCCGCGATGTAAATTGGGATACCTTTAAACAGACATACACGCAGATACAAATAACTTTGCCCACACTCAGAGCTGCCAGGCCTGATCAGCTGTGACCAAGCACCATACATCTGTGTTAAGGTAATGACTATCTGAGCTAATGCACAAATAACCATTGCCTTAACAGAGCCCATCAGTATGAACAGAGCACCATCCTCATGCGACTGTGCTGTTCGTAGCTGGTGCTCATGTGGGTAGAACAAACCCAAGTTGCCTATGTGGAGAGATCCTAATGAATGCTGAGGGGAAAAATGGGTCAGGGGAGTTTAAGTGGAGCCACAATCCGTTGAAACGTGCTGGTTTGTTTGTTGAGGTCTAATACTTTGCACACTTCAGTTGCTTAAGCCTGAGTGCTATTTTTTTAAGATGAGAAAAATACTAGAAATACATGAATTGCTTTGTAAAATCCTGCTCTGATAGTTTTTAAATGATTTTTTTATTTTGTTTTGCATTTAGATTTATTTACATTTTTAAAAATTATATGTTGTACCATTGGAGAAACAAAAATAATCAGCAGGCTTGTGTTGAAGGAAAGCTTCCTAAAATAATTTTCTTATTTTAAGAATTACACCTCTGGAGTATATAATCCAAATAAATGATGAGATCTCTATCACTTTTGCGTCTTACTGAAATATCTGACGAACATCTACTATGAATTGTTTGGGCTGAACCTGTTTTGAAAAGAAGAGGCTGGAAGCAAAAGTCCAGGGTATACAGCACTTACACAGGGATGATGGCATCTCACATAGGAGATGCCATCACAAAGAGGGGTCCTCAAGGTATTGTCTGCATCCCACTAAACTTTGAACTTATTATAAGGAGGGCAGTTCTCTGGAACAGAAGTGAGGTTCTACTGATCACCCCATGGCACCCCTCTGAGACACAGAATTTGCTGGCTAATGGCAGAGTCAACTCCTTCATTTCTTGGGGAAAAAAAGTATTTCTTGATGAAACAAAATATAATCTGACATATCTCAGGAAGACTGCTTCTTTGGATAAAGAGAACACCTTAGATTTCTTCCTGCATCATTCTCTGTTTTGCTCTTATGGTGTGGAAAGTAGCAGAACATTTAAATCATCATAAAACCAATAGGAAAAATTAATATTTTTATTTCCTTTGGTAACTGTTCTGATTTCTTTTTAATTCAGCTATATATGAGCTGAAGGCAGGATGTAAAATCTCTAAGTTCTTTACAATTGAATGTCTGTTCTATTCATCTCTAACAAAGATATGCATGAAGGTGTAAATTTACATTGTGATCACTGGATAATTTTCACTAGTTTATATTCCATTAGTCATCTGCCCATTGTGAATGGGTGATCTCAAAGGGGAGTTAAAGTGCAAAAAAAGACTAGTGTTTGTGTTTCTTCTGAATTATTTTATAATGCTTTAATCTCATATGTTCATGATTTTTCTTTTATCACCTGCATCTGTCTAACCACAGATAGTTTCTTATTCTAGAGAATTAATATTAATGACCTTCTGGTAAGCTAGCCTTTTTTCAAAACCTCGCATAGAAGCTGGAACATATTTTCATACTTATTTATGTTTTTAATAGTTGCATATGGATTAGAACTGATGAATGTTCTCTTGGAATATGCTTTGTGTTTCTTCTTGGTCTACAGACTTGAAAATTGAATCCCTTTGATTCAAGTGTCTAAATTAATTTTGAGTGAACATTTAGATGGGTGTTTCTGTAATCCTAACTTTTGATAAATGTTTCTGATCTTTCCTACAAAATATTATTTTCTTCATCATCAGTTTTCAGTAAGATGTTTTCTTTAACATCAACACAATAAATGTTAAGAAGACTGTTCTTTAAATTCTGAATGAAACTACCATTAAAAGCATTCATTCTGCTTGTTTTCTTCTATTCACGACCCACTGTTCCCTATGTAGATTTCACTCAAGGATAACCACCTGGGAGTTGAAACAACAGACTTGTACAATAGACTTGAGTAGTATGGTGAATAGACCAGAAATTCAGACAGCATCATTTCAGGTAGTTGCCTTGGAGTTAAGGTTTTGTCTCCTGACAGAGCAAAGTCACATAATCACAGAATGGGCAAGGTTAGAAGGGACCACAGTGGGACATTTGGTCCAACCTCCCTGCTCAAGCAGGGTTACTCCAGAGCACATGGCACAGGATTGTGTCCAGAAAGTCCTTGAATATCTCCAATGAGGGAGACTCCACAACCTCTCTGGCCAATCCTGCACAGTAAAGAAGATCTTCCTCATATTCAGGTGGAACTTCATGTTCATCAGTTTCTGCCCATTGCCTCTTGTCCTATTGCTGGACACCACTGAAATGAGCTTCATTCCTTCCACACTCTCCCTTCAGGTACTGATAGACATTGACGACATCTCCTCTCAGTCATGTCTTCTCCGGATCCTGGGTAGATGTCACAATATACATGTAGTTGTAGTCCAATCTACTCTGAACACATCAGACCTACAATTTGTATATGCAAGGTGCACAGCAGTTACTCTGAGAATAAGTAGATCTGGCATATTTGGAGAACATTGGGCTCATCCAGTGTGTTCTACAGATGGATATGCCTGTGGTTTTGCTTTGGTTTTCCCAAAGGGTACACGGGACTGAGGAGCATAGGTGGTTGGTCATAGAGTCCAGGAGTAGTATGAGGCTGCTCAATTCTGCATCATCTCGACCAGGGCTTCATCTCTCCCAGGTTTGGTTTCAGTTTTCTTACAAGAAAAGATAACTGGAGGCTTTAAAAAAAATAAAAAAGGAGAAGAAACAGAATATCTCATTTTGCATTGCTTGCACTTTTGTTTCTATTACTGAAAACTAGATGTTATGTGAGGAAGGGAACTGTAGGAAGAGACAGGGGAGTTAAGGCAATTGGTTGCTCATAAGTAGAATTCTTTTCTGTCCTGCTGCTGTAAGAGAGTTCCTATGGGTAAGTTGCTTGAAGCAAACTCTACAAAGGCAGGCACTAATTGTATGTTTAGGCATTAGCTGTGTTTTCAACTTAGCATCCTCCACCTGGATCTACATAATTGCTGAGCATTCACAGCAGCAACTGAAATTACTGAGAGCTGGGCTTTGTAAATGTTCTGCAGAGTGGAAAGGAACAACAAATATCTCAAACTGGGCACACTAAGTGAAAACCTTTGTCTTAATTTTTCCCCCTGCCCTTATAAAATGGAGATATTAATAATCATTTATCTTACATGAGTACTGTGAAGATAAATTAATTCACATTTGTGAGCTACTTCAGTGAGGACTGCAGTAAGAGGCTATATGGGAATTATTAATTCTGCCTTCAGAGCTGTGCTGGTTTTGCCTGGGGTAGAGTGAATTTTCTTCACAGTGGCTAGTATGGAGTTAAGTTTTGAATTTGTGCTGAACACAGGGTTCATAATATTGAGATGTTTTTGTTATTGCTAAGAGGCGCTTGTACAGAGTCAAGGTCTTTTCTGCTTTTCACATTGCCATACTGGGGACAAGACAGGGGGTTGGGAGGAGACAGAGGTGGCACAGGGGACCCCAGCTGTCCAAAAGTGTGTTCCAGATCATATGACATCATGCTCAGCCCATAAAGTGGAGGAAAGGAGGAGTAAGGTGGAGACTTTGTAGTGATGGTATTTGCCTTTCTGAGTAACCATTATGTGTGATGTGGCCCTGCTCTCCTGGAGATGGCTGAGTACCTGCCCATGGGAAGCAGTGAATGAAAATCTGGAAAGGCTGGAGTTAAACTAAAAATTGTATAATTCAGGAAATAACCCAAGGTTAAAGGCAATTTAAACTCGGTGTTTCATATGCTGTAATGGCTTGATTTAATAATAGTTCTCCTTTAAGTTTAATGTCTGTGAAACTAATAGCATTGTAGATACTAAAAATGACTGTCAGCCAGCATACATGAGAAAAATGATTAATATGATGTTTTGTGGGAATGAGGCATAGAGATGCTTTTAAAAACATATCCAGCTAAGGAAGATTTTGTAATATAATATAGCTTTGGTGAGGCAGGAGGAGAGAGGGATGGAAAATAATTTAATTTAAAGGAAAAGAAAGAGGCATATGTAAGCACATGCTGGTAACAAGAAATAAATCTCATTTCAGCTTTTCACTTGTTTGAGCTCTTTCCTGTTTAAAAACTGTAAACTATGTACATAATTAGACATTCATGCTGCCACAATAAATCACTTTTCTGAACACACTGATGCGCCCTGACACACTAAGCCCAAGCTGGCAAGTCTGTGCTAAATAAGGATCTGCTGAGTAGTTGAAATGAGCTTCTGATGCATTTCAAATAGAGACAGTGAGAATCCTCTAACAAGCATCCTCTCTGTGTTTCAAAGACTCCCGCAGAGCCTTGACATTACTGATTTATCAGAACAGTCCTGTGCGTATACCGTACATGAATGGAACTCCATTCATCACAACACTTTTCTGATGAACTAGGATTATTTTTTCTCCTAATTTTCTGGTATTTTTTCCTGTAAAAAGTTTGTAGCATGCATGAAATTTTCTATAAATTCAAATGCTTCTTTGTGGACACAGTGAGTTATTTGACCAGATGACATTCAAAGTGAATAAAATAAACACAGCCTTGAAAAGACAAAGAAGTTTGATAGATCTTCGAAAACAAAGACTGCAGTTAGAAATTACTGTCAACTTAGTATTACTTACATGAAATGCTGTTCAATTCTCTCTCTTGACAATGAGAAGTACTGAAAAACACATCTGTATGTAAACTAGAGATCTAGGAGAAGCTCTTAATGACACCTTGACAATTAAAAGTATTGCTGGTGCCCAGGCTGTCCAGCAGAACAAAGGCAGTGTGGGTCTTTGTGTTCATAGACATTTCCTTGATGAACAAGTTGAAGACCAATACCTTTGGCAGAGTCACAGCTATACTTGGTGAAAATGAACGGGTATCATGGTTTAACCCCAGCCAGTAACCAAGCACCATGCAGCCACTCGCCCACTTGCCCCTGCTCCCCACCCCAGTGAGACAGAGAATCAGAAAAGAAAGTAAAACTCATGGGTTGAGGTAAGAACGGTTTAATATTTTTAATAAAATATAATACAATACTAATAATACTGATAATAATAGTTGTAATGCAAGAAAGAGAGAGGGGAACAAAACCCAAGAGAAACAAGCAATGCACAACGCAGTTGTTCATCACCTGAGGAAGGACACCCAGCCCATTACCAAGCAGAGATCAGAGATTCCTGGCTAACTGCCCAGTGAATATGATATTCTGTGGTATGGAATATCCCTTTAGAAATTTCAGGTCAGTTGTCCTGCCTGTGGTCCCTCAGGGCTTCTTGTACACCTACTCACTGGAAGACCATGGCAGGTATAGCTACAGGACTAATAGGTAAGGGAGGAGGTGATAAAATGCAGTCACTTTAATCTGGACATCTATTTTTCTATGTGCTTTTTTGTGATATGACTCCAGATTTGTATTATAAAATGTAAGCTACACCAGTTTTTCTAACAATTCTTAAATTCCTAGTGTTGAAGGATTAGAATGGTCCATATGGGGATTGAATCCACAACAACCTTGGAGCTGTTAGCACCATGCTCTAACCAACTCAGTCTCGGTCAAACATTTATAAATAAGAGGGAAAAGACGCAATTTTTAGTCAATTTATGAAAGAAGTATATAGGGAAAAAATTTTCTTATGTAGTTTCCAAAAAATTATCAGAGATACCTGTAGGTTTCTTAAGAATGAGATTTCTTCTAATGCTGAAAATTATTATTTCAGCTATTACATATCTGGCTATTCAAATCCTATTATATTTTTTATACGTTTTTAATTAACACCTTGTCTAGACTTCAGACTGTATTTTGATCTATGTTTTGAAATAATTTTCCAGAAAGTGCAGGTTTTCCTTATCAGCTCACACCTGTCTTGAAGACAGAACAGAGCGTTGCAAATAATTTAATAAAGAAGGAAACAAAGCTACTAGCTCCCTTTTATCTCATAATCTACAGTCAGATGGTGGCTTGTCAGTGCTGGCAAGGAGAAATGAGGCTGAAGGTTGATTGATTGGAGAATACTGTGGCAATTGGACAGTGTTCTGAGGCAATTCAGCAAGTAGCTTTGGTCTGAATAACTTTCTATTACACACACTTCTTGTGGCACAAGCAAAACAAGGTTTGATTTATTTTTGATGGATCTTCTCCCCACCAGTTTTAAAACTCATACCTTGAGAAACACCTGAAGCTATTTTTTTGCTTCCATAAAAGCATTAAGTGGTTTCAGGTGCAGAATCCCTACCCCTTCACATTTTACTGTTAGTAGGAGAAGTTGCTTGCTAAAAGGTGTTTTTCTGCTATTTTACCTTTTGAAAAACAATCAAATAATCAGTATTTTCTGGTGTGCATTGAGTAAAAAAATTGAAAATGCACAAAAGACCTGGGGTTATTTTGGCAAATAGCTGCAAAAATTTCCAGGAATCTTCTGGCTTGTATTAAAGATTCATCATAATATACTGGCATTCTGTCTTGAGTAAGATGGCTTACAACAACCCATCTGTTAAGCTTTCATTTTTAACCTAATAAAGGTCTAAATTCTAAGGTTTGATATCTACCAATCCATGTCAATTTATTTGAAAAGAGAATTTTATCTTAGGTTTCTATTATGAACTGGTGGATTGCCTGTTTGTTTCTGAAATCCAGCCTCATGTCAAGTGATAATTACATTGTATAGCCTTGTTGGAACCTCACTTATGTTTATGGAAAAAATCAACAAGGAGTGAAAAAAACGTAGAGAAAACAGAAAGGGTTGGGTGCTTACTGACAGGGAAAAGGTGACAGAAATTTCATGTGAAAAACACATAGACATATTTGGAGCAAGTAAAGAGGCAGCTTCTGTAGCGCACTGCCGTCCAGGTTGAAAAGGGATGAGAGGCATGCATTCCTGAGTAAGGCTGGGAATGCACAGTTTAGGGGTGGAAGTCCTGGGAAAGTTCCTTTTCCAGAGACAAAATGAGAGAGGAGCTGTTGGGGACAGGGGAATGAACATTAAGCTGGGGGAGATTATCAGAAGACTATGGAACATAGGAGCTGACACAGGAGGAAGGATATATCAGGCCAGGATTGACAAAACTGTGACTCAAAGCACATTTGCATAGAGATGAACCTGGGTTCATATTTATGGGCATAAGTCCAAAAGAATCTTTAGTGGTAAGAGCATTGTCATCTAGGGATGCAGTCCTTAAAATGCATTCTTGGATGCCATCCACTAATTTGCAAACACTAGTTTGTTCTTGGAATGAATTGGGATATGAAGTAAGATCTGGATTTGTACCCGTTGTACCCTTTCTCAGGTAACAGGTGTTTTCCCATCTTTTTCACTAGTTGATGGAGGATTAAAACCAGTGAATTTTACATGTACTAAATAGCCCTCAGTAGATGCCTATTTCCACTGACTATAGAAGGTACCTTATAGCCAAGGAGGCTTCTAAATTGGCCTCATTTATTATATACCTAAAACTAGGGGTGGTAAATCGTGGCCTGAATCAAGACTGGTTTCCCTCTCTTTTGTGATAGTAACTGAGAGAAAGGATCACTGGAGGAAAAAGGACATAGCCTGGGGGATTGGATTATTTTCATTTGTAGTGATGACTGCTTATTTGTATCAGATTTTCATCATCTGAACAAATTGCTGTGTGTCCTTCTGTCAGCATGACTAGCAGAAAGCTCTTGTTACCTGCTTGCCACATGTACTGAAATGTCAGAGTATGTGGGAGTTGGCCAAGCTGAAGCAACTATAAACCTAAGGCCGTGGTGGGAAACCCCTTTCTAGCTGTGGTGAGTAGTAAAGGTTCATGGGAGTTTGCAGGTTAATGAAGTTGTTCCATACAAGGTTATGTTTTAATGCTTGGTCAGTTAAGTTGTACAAATATGGTTATATTCCCAGTTCAAGTTTCTGATTGGACCCTTACCCTCTCAGACCTACTCTATATATTGTCATATTTTCCTGAGTTCTGGGTCTTGGTTTCTTCCACTGAGTTCTCCTGGATACTGTGCGTGACTTTGGGGCACTGTCCCTATTTTCTTTTATCAATTATTAAAGTGTTTTTATCTAGTGCCCACTATCGTTCCCATCTCCTAATTATTTTCTTGCCACCCTCTGCCCTGAAGTCAGGGGATCCAAAGTTTTATTGCAGATACCCTCACGGTGACAATGGTACAATGACACTGTGCTGTGAGCAGGCAGCTGCTATGAGTGTCAGGTGGGAGAACCCATCATAGTGGTCTATTGCTGACAGCTGCATCCCAAGTTTTTTACATTGTGTATACATCAATGGGCATTTAAGCTGGTTACACATGCAGCTGACCTTGGTTCCAGGCACTGGCCATGCCTAGAGCCACCTGGATGCAGAGTTTATGCAAACATACCCCAACAGCCACAAATCAAGTAGCTACCTTGGTAAGAAGAGCAGACAAATATCTATGAGAAAGGCATATAGTTTCCCTTCTGTCTTGTGTAAAGATATATGTGAGAGGTGAATTACTCTTGTCAAAAAAGAATGAGAAAATGAATAATCAATTTAACTACATACTTGGAGATTTATTTTCACAAAGCACTATGATTAAGCACACATGGAAGAAGATTGTCAAACTTTACACTGGCTGTCCTATTTGAAAGTCTGAAATTTCAACTATTTCTCTTTGTGTCATGTGTTGTATGTAGGAAATGTTTATGGCTTTAATATTCTGAACATATAGCTACATTATAATTTTCCACCATGACAGCTATTTCTGGTTTCCTCCATGGTCTCCTCCATCTTATAATGAAGAAATTTTGTGGGGATGATATTTTTCTCAGTCCCTAATTATGATACCTTGATCACAAGGCTTTGATCAATGACAGAACAGTGGATACAGCTATCAGTATTGCAGCTGTTCTCTTAACTGAGATCTAAAACATATATTTTATTGCTTATTTTTAAAAATATCTATCTGGTTCACAATTTTCTTAGTGTTACATTGATTTAATTACTTTGATTTATGCATGTTTTGATGTCTGATTAGAGCATTGTTTACATGCATTTGGTCCTCAAAAGTCCATTAAATGAGTCTTCAATTGATTAAATCAAATTTTATTGTACAAGCAACTGCCTTTGCAAATAAAAATAAATATGCAATCATTACATTTAATTACAACTGAGAAATGAAGATAATATGAACCTATTAGATGTCTGACAAAACCATTGATATGCCCAGAAAATACCCTTCAAGTTTTATATTCACACAGGGCTGGAATTGAGTTTGATGATAGAATTTGTCTTTATTCTGTGCAGGCAGTGACAACACAAATAGCAGCCTTTACTTAAGATAACTGGTAATGTTACAGCAGGTTGCTTGTACAGATAATGTGGCAGAACCTTCCGTTCATAATGCAACAGAAGAGTGTTCTAGAATTAATATTTGTGGGCTTTGATTCAGTTCCTGCTCTGCCAAGGATTTCTTTTTGACTTTCAAGTTGCCACATATACCCGCACACCTAATACCTATGCGTTTTTAAAGGAGCCAAATATTTGCTATAATCTAGTCTTCAATTTGCGCACCTGTTAAAAAGGGGGGACCATTCACTACCAGGGTTAATAATGTAAAGACTGAAAGGTAGTTTAGATATTATTATGAGGAGATACATATATTATTATCACCAACTGAAGTAAAGAATCAAAGGAAATAGTGCTGGCTGAGGGATTTAATTTCTCTGCATGAGCTGGAAGGTGAGTTGGCAAGGACATTTCATTGCTGCATTTCACATGGTCTGAATTGAAACAATGCAAATGTGTATCCAGTGGTTTTTTATCCATGTCTCCCAAAACAGCTACTCAGCTACTGAGATTTAGGGAGTCACCCTAAGAACAAGGGATCCAGAACCCAATTCAGTGCATGTGAGCTGTCCAGACACTGAGTAAGTGTTTGAACGACTTGTCAAGGCACCATTTGCATAACAGAGACATAAAACATTTTTCATGCAGTCTAATTCCAACTGACATTTGCTTTCTAATCAATATGAAGTTCATATTTAAAGTCTGACTATTCATTTACTCTGCTAACATTCATATGGCCTTTGAGCATTACTTTTTATCTAGCATTTTGAATAATCATGTCCCATTCCTGACCTGAGCATCTCTCAGTGTAGCTATAACTACTGTGGCCATGTCCATAGCTCTGCTCCTGGTGACCTAAGCAGCTTCTTTTATGTTCTTAGCAAGAAAGGATGGCATATTATTTTCCCTTGTGATAAGCATTAATCACTCTGTAGTAAAGTGCTTACAGTGTGTGAAGTCGCCTGCTGGCAGTCCTTGTGAGCAGTTTATCACTGACTCCTGCTTCGTTAAATGTCGAGGCTTTCAAAAATAAATTGCTCTCTTTTTTAAAATTACACATTTACATATTTGACTCTAAGACTGCCGAATCTACCAAGCAGTAAAGGAAGGTAGAAACTTATTCAGCACCCAACTTTTTTAAATTCTCATTTTATACAGTGCGTGATGCAATGATTTTCATTTCTGGCCAGGGCTGACTGACGCTGGCACAGAATGCCAGCTCTTGTTCTAAAACAAAAACTGACAGACAGTTAGCCTGTGCTCAACTAGACCAAGGTTTAGCTATGCCAAAATTTTGACATTGTTTATCTGCATAATTTGAGTTTGATTTTTTTTCATAGAATGACTAGAACTTCAGGGTTCAAATACAAATATGACATTATGCAATACTTGGATGTATATAGAGAGTGGATATAGCTGTAAGATACTGGGAGTGAAATTAATGGGAATAGAATGTGCTCAAAGTAACTGAGGCAAGAGATGTGTGTAATTTAACTGAAGGATTGCAAAGGCAAGTTGACACATAAAAGACCTTAAAAAGTATTTTATTATTTCTTTTCACTAATGCATTCAGAGACCAATTATTGAACTGAATGGAACTGACTCCATCCAGTAAATATACTAACACTGCTAAGATGAACATACTGCTTGATCTTGATAACATGTGATTCATTAAAATTACCAGCAATACTTTGAAGAATCACACTAAAATACAGAATTAAAACCCTTGTGCCTGTTATCAGTCTTAATCTAATGTGATTCTCTTAATAGGAAAGTCATTGTCACTTCTAATCTTCAGTGACTAATACCATGATTGATCTTGAAAGTGAACTTAAACATTTCTACTTTTCATTGGTGCAACTCTTGTCACTCGGACAGAACACTGAAGTCAGTGAAATTTTTTTTAATAACAAATGGAATATGGAAAAACTACAAGTTTTATGTTTAATTTAGTTAATGACTTTAATATGCTCTTCTTTAATATGTTCTTCTGCTGTGATATACTTTGCATCACTGTACTATAAATTTCTTTTCCTTGATTATGACAATAATTTGTTTGCTATTGTAACTTACATGCTGCATGTTGTGCATGCAACTCTGTATTGAGTTATGTAACCCATGTACTTGTAAACAAATTGTAATTTAATTTAAGAATTGTTGTAAAATGCAGAAAAGGTGCAGAGCAGCATAAATTTGTGTAATTAAATTTCCTAGCCAATGGTAATTCAATTTCAGAATCAGGCAATTAATCACAGTAGTTCAGTTAGGTATCTACTTTTCTTTGTTTGGGTAATATGACACTGATCTTATCATCCTCATGCCAGTAGTGAGGAGGGAAAGACAAAAGGATTTCAGAGGAACGATCCCTTTCTTTTCCTCCCCTCTCTCCTTCACTGTCAAATTCAGCCAGTTTCATTAAAACTATAAGGACTTCCTTGTGTACTGGTAATTTCTGTTGAGGATGTGCTGTCTACTACTTAGTTGTATCTTCCTACGTTTTTGAGACTTGTAATTTATTCCTAATCCCACATAAACTAAACATCCTGGATTCCAACTCCCTGCCACCTTATCTCCCTCCCAAAGGTGGTGTTGGAATAAGGACACACTGACACCACAGTACATGGAGGAGTACAGTACAAGGGAGACATGGACAGGTAGACAGAAGAATCAAAGTTGTAATTTCTCCTAGAGTCCCAGTACAATAAGACTGCTCCCTTAGGTTTCCAGGAGCAATATTAATACTTAATCATTCACACTGTATTTCCTCTGAATAATTGGTAATAATCTGAAACTCTCTTTTGAGGTGCTCCTCTTTGTTTGAATAGTCACAGAAAATGGACAGACAAAGAAAAATTATTTTTGTATTTTTCTATACATGAGCCCTCTTAGGGTGGTAAAAGCTTTTCTAGAAAAACAAATGAACAAACAAACAAAAAACAATCACTGTGATTACAACTGCTACTCATGTTAAAGTATTTATTTTCGTGAGGAATGACTGGCATCCCTTTGCATATCCTGCACCTGTTACTACAATTGCTTTTGTAGCTCTTGGAACTTAGTTTCAGCTTAAGTCCAAAAAGACTTGATATTTACATAGTTTGAAAAAAAAAGTCTGTAGTCTCTTTTACAGTTTGGTTTTTTTTTTGGTTTTTTTTTTTTTGTTTTCTTTGGTATTGTGGTGTCATGGTTTTTTAATTTTTTTTTTCTAATTTTTTTTTTTTATTTAAAGCCTGCTTTGGTGAAGTAGTCCACAAAATCCCACTGGGGTATATGTCCTGATGTTTTGCTTTTCCTGTCTTTGGTTCCATGTGGATAGATAAAAACCTTTTTTTTCTTTTTTGTATATGCCTTTGCTTGTTGGTTAAAACAGGGTAGTAACTGTCTGTGTTGCCTGGGGTGTTCAGTTATTGAGTTTGAGAAATCTAAATGAAGGACTTGAATGCAAAGTTGTCTGTAATAAGCTCACTGCTGAATCTTTATCCATAGCCACGGTGATTTCAGACTCAATAAGCTACTGCCCAAAAAGGCCTAAGGGATGAATTTATGTCGTAGTATGAGAAAAGAGGATTTAACTATTTGTGATCTTTAAAAGAAATTGTGTAGTTTCTTTTTGTTTGGTTGGTTGTTTTGTTGTCGTTTTTTGTTGTTTGTTTGTTTTTCAGTTTGTTTGGGTTGAAATCACAGATCTCACAATTTGTTTTTGCTAAACCTGTACTGGCCTCAGAACATGAGTGGGAATTGAAATGTTTTTAAAGCAACTTTGCACTGACATTGACATCAACTAAACTACTTCCACAGCTGTTTTAAGTTACTCCCCACTTCCTAGGACCCATTTCACTCAAATTTAGCAGAGAATCACCATTATATCAACAACTATACTCTCCTCTGTCTCTGATGCTTCCATTTAGTCTACAAATGGTCCAGGCTCCAAGACATTAATTATGCCACATGGACTATTTTCTACATTATTCTTATGACTCTCAGAAAAGCTGATTCTGTGGGCTTAGTACCTCTGAGTATTTTTTGTAGTTGTAGGAAAGAAGCTTAAGATTACTGAGTTCTGTACATGTAGGTGAATGCAAAGATAGTATAGATTTCAGGTTTTTTTTGGCCAATATTAATGTTTCTTCCTTTCAACAAACACTGACTTTGAATAGCTATTTCTGTTATAGACCAGTAATTTTCATTTATATGTGCCAAAAGGAAATGTGAGAATGTTCATTGCTAATTAAAATGAATTCTATGAAACATGTGAATAAAGATGAAAGGTCATAAAAAGGAACTGTAGAAGGCAGAAAGGTATCTGACTTCTTCTATGTTGATGAGGACTCAAATCCAGTAACTGTATGTGACATAAAGTAATTCTAAGTCCACCTCAAAGAAAATAAATAGTATCCTTTAGAGGGAACTTTTACTCATTTCCATGATAGAAAGTGATTTCTATAGCCTGATCTTGTTTGCCACTTGCTGTTTTCAAAAGGGAGAGAACTTTAAGGTGAGACCTCTAAGTCACATATTTTCATCCTATCATTATGGTCCAGTCATTCATTTACTGGAGACACCTTTTAGCCTTCATACCATTTAGGAACATCTATGTCTTCTTTTAGCCTTGAAGGCTTCAGTCACATTGTATTGGTGGACTTCTCTTTGGACGGTTTTGAGTATGGAGCAGAATGAGTGAAGACATGTTTCAGGCTTAAGATTCTCTCTCAGCAAATACAGGAGATAAATCTGGAAAAAACCTGATGTGTCAATGTTCAAGAACATTTTCCAGTGTAAAGCATGTGTGCCATTTCTCAGGCTTGTTCGTCTGGGGATTTGGTTGTTTCTAAAGGCCCTCACGACACTCCAGGAAGTCAAAGTGGCTGAAATACTAAGTTTTTTTAAAAATCTGATGTTAAAACATAAGAAGTATTGACAGCCACTCCTCATCTGAGATTTCTGTGAAGTTTCACAAATACTCAAAACACCTGAGGAGAAGGTCACAGTTTAGACTTATTCATAACACTGACTTTGAAGTGTCTGTTATGTAAAATGATAGCAGATTTTGTAGAAATGTCTTTTATGCCAAATAACTAAAAGTGTTTGCTTTAATTAACTGACAGTATGAAGGATGGAGAGAAAAGTGAGAGAAAAGTGAGCTAAAATGAATTCTGAATGGAAAGAAAAATAAGTATTGGGAACATTTAGACAAAAAAGGTCCTAAGTGAATTTCCCCACCTTCTTTCATCTCAAGAAAGAAGGAGCAGCCTGGAATATATAACATTACAGTAGAAAAAATTGATGTTCAGATGCCTGTCACAATGATTACTACTTATATAATTCTCCAGCAGGAAAAGCTAGGAGAAACTCCCCACTCTCTTTCAAACTCCTAGAAAGGATGGCTAAGAATAGGGCGATCTAGAAATGGTATCAGAGCAACTACCCAGAAATTTTCTGGATCTGAACCCCGTTTGATTGAAAGTGCAGTCTCAGTGATCTTCTGTTGCTTATGCTTTCTGTACTTCTGCTATTTATGTTATCTAAAGACATTTTGGTTTTTAGTAATTGATGTTTTCCCATATAAGGTTCTTTCAGTATACTCTGTCTAGCCATACTCTAATTAATGCTGTTACAAGTTTAGCTCTTCTCTGTGGCTCATTTTTCTAGACACAAACAAATTTTTATGGAGATTTTTCTTTGTTTTGGTTTTTAGGGGCTTTTTTGGTTTGTTTCCGAAAAATGTTGTGAAAATCCCTGAAAGTATGTGTTGGAGCCATGCCTGTGACTCTTAAATATAAAACTCAAATTTGGCAAAGTATTCTCACAATTTTTGCACAGAAATCATTTATTGACAATCTCAGGATTTTGTTTCAGTAAAATCTCTAGCTACCACGTCTTTTAACATCAATTTTTATCTATCACTCAGCAAGAATGATTCCTTTGTAATATTAAACTTTTCCATCTTGCAGGTAAGGAAATACTCAATGTAAAAGACTCAGACTGAGTCTGGAACAGTAGAAAGCTATAATTGCTTCCCACAAAATTAATTGATGAACTGTTGAATTGAATATGAGGCAGAATATAAAATAGGCAGTAGATAATTGGTCTTTTTCAAGTGTTGAAATGTAGGATGATAATTTTAATACAACAGTTTGGGGAAATCGAAGAAGTGAGATCAATACTCATAATTCATTATGCACATACATGTATGTGTATGTGTATGTATATGAAATATATATATATGTATGAAAAAATGTGTGAAAAAAAATTCAGGTACATATTTCTGTTGAGATATTAGAAAATTGTGCTACTTTGCCTGGAGACAAAGTGAGATAAGATTGTAGAATATTAGGATTTCCCCCTCTCTCCTATGTGTAAAAATGTCCACATTATAGCTTTACATAAGAGTGCAAAGGCACGGGCATATTTATTCTGTTTTCAAATATATTTGCATAGGTGTGCATGTGTACATTGAAAAATATGTAAGTAAAAGAATAGTTATGTCCATCTAAGTCTATACACATACAGAACATGTCCCAAAACAAAGATGCAGACAATAAAATCAGTCTTGATAATCCAAATAATTTTGCTTCTCAGAAGTTTCTGTTCTGATTCTGTTTTCTTTTTTGATATCCTGTTACACAATTATAAAAACCCCACCATGATTGGGGCTCACAGCCAAGCTTGCTTCAGGGTTATCAGTGCAGCAAAGCCTGACCTTGCTATGTAGGAAATCTGTTTTAAATTAGAGCTTGCTCATAGAGCTGCACAACCCAATCAATTAAAATGAAGAAAAAAAAAAGAAAGGAAAGAAAAGTGAACACATTAAAGAGAAGATAACTTTCAGTTCAATGCCGTTAATTGTATTTTTCTCAGGTTGTGTGTGGATTCACTCTAACATTGTGCTTCAACAGTGTCTACATTCTGGATGTTTTCCTGTGTCTTCCTAAAGAGTCACTTGCCTCCTGCCAGCTGCCACAGGCCTGTGCCGAAGGGAATTATTTCTTACCTGAAAATGTATTGAGTCCAGCTGAGATGGAGTTTTTTCCCTGCAGCAGCCCTCATAGTGCTGAGCTTTGCATTGGTGGCAAGAAAGGTGCTGAAAACAATCAGTGTTTTGGCTACAGCTGGGCAGCCCTGACCCAGAATCAACCCTGTCTCTCCAGTATTCACATATCACCAGTAGCTTGGGGGTGGTTAAGATCCTGGGTGGGAACACAGCCAGGGAAACTGACCCAAACTGACCAAAGGAATGTTCCATACCATATGACATCTGCTGAATCATAAAAGCTAAGAGAAATGAGGAGGAAGGGAAAACATTTGTAATTACAGTGCTTGCTATCCAAAGCAACCACGTACTGAAGCCCAGCTTCTTAGGAAGTGGCTGGGCATTGCCTGCCTGCTGATGGGAAGTACAGAATAAAAACTATTTTCTCCTTTGCTTTCCTGCACATTTGCTTTTACTTTATTAAACTGCCTTTATCTTGGGCCATGAGGGTTTTTCCCATCTTATTTCCTGTTCCCCATGCCCTGTGCTGCTGAGGATGGGAGGATATAAGGATAGACTGGCTTCGTGGGAACCTGGCATCCAGACAGGGTTAACAACACAAAGTCAAGGCTGTGTGAGAACTGTCGTGAAGCTCATTATACTCAGTGTAGCTGGCAGGTTCCTCCAGTGCAAAACATTACCACAAGTCACCTTTCTGACTAGTCACCCTCAGATATAGTGAAAAAAGAGATATTATACCTGAAATCTTTATTTGGTACTGGTTAGAGTGGCTATTTGTATTGACTCTTTGTGCAGGTCCAGCCTTTGATAAATAAATAAATAAATAAATAAATACATTTATATTAA
>VXBN01009186.1:2791475-2806454 GCA_013397395.1 Sinosuthora webbiana
ATTATACTATATAATATATAGTATATAATATATACTATATAATATACGCTGATATAATAATATAGTATTAAATTTAATATTATTAAATAAAATATTAATATTGTAGTATTTAATTTATAATGAAATAATAATAAAGAAACACATTTATTTAAATAAATAAACAAATAATTCCATAAAATTCAGCAGACTTCTGAAATTTTTGGACCAAAAAAAAAGTGAGAAATTAGAAGCCCTAAGATGTTTATTCGTAAATATTTCTTCTATTTAATTTAAGAGTTTCCCCCTATTTTAAACATATATTTACAGAGAGATTAATTTGCATCCTTGGTGGAGCTTTTATATGGAAGGAATCCATTACACAATAGTTTTTGTATGTACTATTTTCAGCCTTAGAAAACAAATGAGAGAGAACAGTATAAGAAAAGACTCAGACTTTCCTTCTACTGGGAAAAGAAGAGGATATTTAAAGTCTCTGCCCTGATTTTCCATTTTTTACTGTCCAAAATAGAACAAGCATGACTTCCACCTCCCTTTTCCTAAACTTTTTTTTTTTTTTTTTTTTTTTTTTTTTGCCAGGAATATTTATGGATTTGTTGGGACCAGATCAGATCTCCAATTGTTTTTAGTAAATGCCTTTTTCCTTTTATATTCAAACACAGATCAGCAGAAAGTAAAATGCCTTTTCTCTCTGACAATGTTTGAGCTCACAAGGGGAATAAATTCTGTGACTATGAACCAATTCCTAAGTGGGATAAAAAATTCTTGACTAGAATTCAGCTACTTAAAATTCAGTTTACTGAGATGTTTTATGATCACAAAGCATAAAGCTTGCCAGCAAAACTGCCCAGAGGATAACTGCATTAACTTTAATTCTATTTTGGTTCCGGGGAGGTAGTTTAAAAAAGAAGATTCTTTCCTTTTAGGCTTATTGTTCAAGAGGTTTAAATCGTGATATTTATGAATTCCCTCTTTAAAACAGGTATGTCTTGAACTTGTATTATACAGATCTGTGTGTCATTTATAGCTTCTAATTAGAAAGATGCTCTTCTAGTTTTCCTCCATGAGACCAGCTGGAATTTAAGATCAGTTTATTCTTTCCAGTGAAATGAACAAATACATTGCTCTAAGAAACAAACACTATTCTTTTTAAAGAAGATTGCAGTACATTGAAAATGAGAAGTCCAGTCAAGAGTTTCACTGCAAATTTCAAATCAAATTAGTTGTTCTTTTTATTAGTCAGCAAGATACACCACAGTAAATTCATGTTTATATTCACTGCTTTCACGGCTTGCTGCTGCTTGCTTCACTGCTTAGCTGTTTGCTTTATGCTGCTGTAAGCAATGCACAAATCAAAGCAATAAAAATCAAAATGCCTTTCTCTTCATCAATTTTCCGTATTATATTGTGTCTTTTGGTTGTCACCTCACTTCTCTGAGCTCATGGGGCTTTTTTCTTCTTTCCTATTATCTATGTTGGTCAAACATTGTCTTTAATTCAATTACAATGCCTTAAAAAATCCAGCTGTGCAGATATAAATATTAAAAAAAGCTGATTGATCTTGAGTCCTATTAGTTTCAATGGGGATTGATAAAAATCCTTCTATCAAATTCCATCCTTTTAAATAGATAAATGAAAATTTCTCTGTACTATGGAAGGAACAAAGAGTAAGGGTGCATATATTTATTAAAGTTTTTCAACAGAAGCTTAAATGCATTAAATATATTTTGCAATTAAATATATTTGGCCTAGTAGTACTGTTGTTTGAAACTTCTAGGAGAATTAGAAAACTTGGAATATATCAGAGCTACTGTGTAAGTGTCTAGCTATTAATTTCCAAAAAAATTCATTGCTATAAGTGTGCATATATGGATGGAAAGAAAGTAAGATATTTTGGATGTCTGTAAAAGTGAACAAATACATATGGAACTGGGTGTTCTGAGAACAATTTCTGCAGTCTTCACCAAATTTATGTGGAAGTTTGTCAGTGTCCTTAGTTTGTTTCTTTTCCCATTCCCTAGGTTATTTGAGTGCACTAAATTTGAAGAAGAATTTCTTATTGCTCATAATAAGGTTATAATTTAAAATTAAAATTTAAATAGAAAAATAGAAAAAAATAGAAATCATATTTTGTTTCAAGATGTCGAGCAGTAGAAACCCTAACCACCTTTTTCTGTCTCATTATTTGTGTTTACTTTGTTTACTATTGTTGTGCAAAAAAAGTTGTGTCTATGCTCACAATTGCAGAAAGTATAAGGTTGGAATGGACCACAGTGGGTCATTTGATCCAACTTCCCTGCTCAGGTAGGGGCATCCTAGAGCACATTGCACAGGACTGCACTCAGACAATTCTTGAATATCTCCAGTGAGGAAGACTCCATAACCACTCTGGGCAATCTGTTCCACTGTTCTGCCACCCATACATTAAAGACATTCTTCCTCATGTTCAGGTGGAACTTCCTGTGCATCAGTCTCTCCCCACTGCCTCTTGTCCTATTGCTTGACATGACTGAGAAGAGCCTGGCTCCATCTCCTTGAAATGCTCCTTTTAGACACAGACATTGCTGGGGTCCACTCTCTGTTGCCTTTTCTCAAGAGTGAACAGGCCCAACTCTCCCAGCCTATCCTCCTAAGGGAGAAGCTCTGGTCCTGGTAGAAACCAAAGAATTGTACAATGGACACAGACTCTGAGACACCCAAGATGACGTAAAAAAACACAGGAGCTCAATGTGGTTTAGATATCTATTGACTTTGCCTCGGTGTATCTTCACTGCACATTACCAGTCTACTGTCACAAATGAGTGGTTTGATCCCTTAAAGAATCACTGTCAAATGTATTGGCAAAATTCATGTGAATTTGTGAAAGTACAACTTTACAGAGTTAGATGGAAAGGCACACTCTATTACTTACTAAATGAAAGCATACAAAGTAAGGTCCAATTAGAAGCAATTTGGTATGACTTGCACTGAAGCCAGGAATGCAAAAAGGGCTAGGGGTGAAAAGGATATGGATGAAAGATAAGGATGCAAAATGGTTTATCAGCACTAAATTATTGAATACTTTACTGTTTACAAAGTGATTTGATAGGGTTCACTACAATTATAACAGTCATTTAACTATAGATTTGGGATACTACCATTCATACCATAATCAATTCACATATACAGAGGTAAAACAATGTGTACACATATATTTATGAGTGTAAAGGTATTTATTAAAACTTCCAGTAAGATTCAAAGAAATAGTCACATCAAATCCTTTTGTATTTCCAACAGGCAAGGGTTGCCCCTTGAAGAATTGTGTGTAAGGGTTTATCAGCCTGGGTCTCATAATCAGTGACGGTCTTTCCAATATTGTAAACTTGCGAGTCTGGGAACTCTGAGAGGTGTCCTAGAGAGAGGGAGGTGCTGGTGCAGCCTGCTGCTGTCCAGGAGAATGAAAAGGGCCTCACTTAGCACTGCTATTTGTAGGGTCTCAGGATGATTAACTTTGGTCACCAGTTTCCATCCTGACCATAATCCAAGCTAATCACTACTGCACCTTTTTCCCGAAGTGCAGTAACAACGGCACAATTCCACTCAAGATGCAACTCCCGAGGATGCTACTCCACTTGAGCTATGATTCAGGTAAATGGTTTACCATGGCTACAAAGGATAATTGTTTGTCCTTTGTTTCCTTGGTTGTGCAGCTGATGTTTCTGGTTGATCCCACCTCTACCATGCAAGAGCTCCTGGTATGATCAGACCCCACTCATGGCTGATTTGGTATGGTCAAGGGTCGCTTCACATCCAGCTGGCTCAGTCAAGGCTTATCAGGAGGTCCTAAAATTGTAAAGCAGGCCTGAGAAGGGGCCAGGGGAGGGCATGCACCATCACATCTATGAATTATTTTCTGTCTTTAAAATTTCAGAAGATGAGTTTAATGAAAATAAAGTGTTTGAATTTAGAGTAGAAAACAAGAAAGTTTGTGGTCAGAAGCCAGGAAGTGTTGAAGGCTTGCCATCTGTTTCCATGACCCTTTTTTCAGTTTTGTTGGGTGATTAGCTTGCATGCAAATGGGAAGAATAACTTAATCATACAGTGGGAAACACAACACAAAAATCTCAGCATGCTATTTTGACTGCTGTAGATCATGTTACTGTGTGGGTCTGGTGTCTGGCTTTGCTTTCCTCTTATTTAATAGAGCAGCAGAGCCTCGTGCGCTGTTAATACATTATAGGGGTGGGACACACAAATGAAGATCACTGGCCTTTATTAATGCAATCTCCTTCTTATTCTATTATTTAATAAAAATAGGCATGATTGAAAACTTTTGACAACACTGATAGTATGATCCATAGTAGTGTGATAAAATTGACACTACTTCAATGTAACTTAATCTAGTTTAACTAATTGTATTGAAGGAAATATTGATATTCATGTCAGCAAGCTTGATGCTTAAATGCATCATCTAAATGAGGTTTTACTTCATCGAAAAGTGAATAAAGGACTTGACACAAATAAATAAATTAATCTGTCAAGTCCAGAAATGAGGCTTTCAAAATGATTCTAAGGTATTGTTTAAAATTTTTCTTGGAGAATTTGAAGGTGGCCTTAATTACAGATGTCGTGTAATATTCATAATAATTTACAGAATCCAAAATTGGTTGTAAAAATAAAACTGCTTTCATTCTGATTTGGAATAAAATAATTTCTTAGGTTTCAGGGTGAAGCAAGCATAAATTTATGAGCATGGCTTAAATATGGTTCAAGTCCATGTTTCCTGGGAAGTCCCTGTTGATTTTAGATCTGATTTAACCAACCACATTTTAGACCTCTAGAATTTAGGTTATGATTTCTTTCTTCCTATTTCTTAAGTTATAATAATATTATAAAAGAGGTATTTAAGACAGGTGAATATTCTCACTGTGTGTCTGTATAAGGGAGTTTCTGATTTATACTAGATACCTTGCAATTTAGAAATAAGTTAAGTGAAATAACTCTGAGCTTGGTGTAAAACTCATAGTTTCTTAATAAATAATCTCAAATATTCTCCCATGCCTCTGGTTTTCATATTCACGAAAGTTCTGCTTGATGTTATTTAAATGTTCCTTTCATGTAATGGCACATCCTGGTAATGACATAAATTTGGACAACCAGGGAAGCTACAACAAATAACTGGGTATAGGTGGACTCACTCTACCAACTTAGAACTAATCTTTTGGGTCTGTGAATCATTTCTCAGAATACTGAAAAGGGTAAGTGTACACCTCTGCCCGATCTGTGGGACATAAGAGCACTTCCACAGTCTGAGCATCACATGTGCTGCTTTCTCTGCTCATTCTCTTAACGTTTTGGGAGTGTAGGCATGTTACACAGCCCAAGAGAGGTTGCATTGTGCTCTGGGTAGAATTGAATGATCAGGGGATGTGCACTGAAGTATTTAAGCATGGGGGTTCACCAGGTAATGATCAAAGTAGTGGCATAATTGTAAACCAAATCTTATAGGCTGGGCACAGAATTTAGGCTAGTGTACAGTGTTTAGTTGTACCACTGGCCAAGGCTGATCTCATCAGTGGCAGTGGTAGCACTTGAGATAAAGTATTTAAGAAGGGTAAAAACTTCTCTGTAGGAGCTATTTCAGCTGGAGAGTGGAGTGAGGATATGTGAGAGGAACAGACAGCAAAGCCAGTAAAGCAGGAGGGGGAGGAGGTGCTACAGGGACTGAAGGAGGGTTTCCCTTGCAGCCCCTGGTGCAGACCACGGTAAGACCTAGAGGTGGCAATGAAGGTAAAAATACCAACTGCATTCTGGGATACAAGGAGGAGAAACATGAAAAGGGTACATAAAGAAATAGAGACTAAAAACTTTTAGAGCTTTTGTCCAAAGAGGAGATAGGGGCTTGACAGGTTTTACAACTGATTTGAGCAGAAATGCTTTATTAACTTAACAACAACGAAGGTTTTAAAACATGTACTTTTTTTTTTTCTCCCTTAGATTTTGTGAGGAAAAAACATTTTTATAGTTCCCTCATGTAACTGGTAGTCATTGTTGAACATAAGTAATAAGTGTTGGCTGCTACAAGTTATGGTGATGTGTTGGATGTGATAAACCAATTTCTCTTTCTTATGATGAAAATCTGCTTTTTATGTGTCAGCACTTTTTTGTTTCAAAATAGTTTTCATTTTCTATTGCATACATGAGTTACAAGCCATAAAATACACATTATTTTTAGTACTGTGTTCCAGCCAGCCATCTGATGTGACTTTTATGGTGATGTTTCTGTATAGGATTTAGTTGTGTTCTGGTTACACTGATTTTTTTTTTTTCCACCTGCATATCTTTGAAGGGAGAGCAGCACATATACCAAAAGATGAAGTCACGTGGCGACAGTGAATGTGTTCAGTACCACTCCCTGACCATTTAATTCTCACCTTTGTCTTTATACTCTTACAAATGTAGGACTCTCTGTGAAGTCTGCCTCACATTTAAAGGAATATACGGGTAGTATTCAATAACCTGCTTGCTCATGGAGTTGGCATTTGTGCAAAACCTGGCCCTCTTTTCCTGAACAAAGCTTCTGTTCAGCTGATTGAGCTTCTACTTTAACTGTGATAAAGTTTCTTCACCCAGCTTCCAGTCTGAGCTGCAGAATTCCAGTTCTGCTTAGAAACTGCCATATGGAAGGAGTCATTGCATCTTTTCCAAAGACATTGGTGACTTTTGGTGCCCTTGATGAGTCAGAATGCAGAACCCATCATTGATAAAATTAAGGTGATCTGCACAATACCATATTTTTATAGATAAGATATACATTCAAGTATATGTACATATATAGTTTCTCTTTTATAATATAATTTTATAGTCTTTAACTGTATGGCATATAGAACAACAACAAAAATAGAAACTAGAAAGAACTTTGAAGGAAATTGTTTACTCTGTTATATAGTATGTGCTAAATCCAGACCTTTTTTCTTCTTCTGAATAGTTATGAAAGTAAATGCTTTTAGGGCTTTGGACCAAATTTCAAATTCTCTTAAATCCATGTAGCTTTATCAAATTCAATACCATTACCTTGCTTCCCATACACTGAGAATCTGTATCATTTTCCAGAACAAATTTCATCTAACTGATTTGTTACATGTGCAAAGGAGGTTATAGACCAGGAAAATCTTTTTAAGCGACTGTGATCTTTATATAAAAGAGACTTCCCTAAGTTAAAAAAAAATAAAAAGGAAAAATTAAGAATTATCATTACAGTGTGCATTTTATTTCAGATTAACCAATTTCATTTTGGTTTTGTTTTCTTAGTGAGTTGTTTGTTACATAAATGTCAGCTTCTTTTAAGTCACAGTCCTTCCATGGTGATAAACTACTGAAACCAGAGAGGGGTATAGTTTCAAAGTAGTGTGTAGGCAGTATTAGCACAAATCCTGTTATACATGAACAGATTTTAGCACATACCTCCCTTGCAGTGCTTTGAAAATGTATCCTTTCATATAAAAATACCTGCATGGATGGCAATATACAGAACAGACTTTGTTTATTTAGAAGAGTTCTGTATGTTTGGAGTGCCTAAAGTAATTTAAATTAACCCTTTTTGTAACCAACAAGGGAGAAGTCTGCTATACAAAACTTGGCAGACACATATTCAAAAGCCCATACACTTCAGTGAGATTTTTTTTTCCATCTTGATCCACTTATCCAAAAAAATTAGAGAAATAACAAGAAAAACTAACACAAAAAAGAGAGCAAATCAGAAAAACTCAATAAAAACATAAACTGTTACCATTATGGATGTGGAAAAAATCCCTTTTACATATTTCACAAAGAAAATTAATTTAACCATAAAACCTGTAAAAAACCACGAGCTTTTGATGACAAAATTTGCTTTTCTATTTTACATCACTATTAAAAAAGCTATAGTCAGGTGTGATGAATCAAAACCCAAAAGTTTGTTCAGCTGTGAGCATGCAAGGAAGTAGATACCTGGTCATTAGGGCACTTACACAAGAACTGATGTACATATCTGACAAATAATCTAAAATATCTAACAAAATCTATAAAAAGAAGGACTTATACTGGTACTTGCAATCTCTGTAAGGATTATTTTGAAGACTTTTGTAGTACAGGTTGCATAAAAAATAACCAGAAAACACATGAAGATAGAGAATTAAAGATTGAATATAATTCTCTCTTAATATATTTCAGCTGATTCAACACCAAGTGAGGATAGTATTTCACTTTCACATTTTTTATTCTAAAGCAAGACATGGGTTTATTCCATTTTTCTCCTTGCTCTCTTCCCTGTAAGAAGCTTGCAGGCTCATCAAATTCACATATGCAAACAGACAAAAGCAATCCTCCTGGCCACCTAATTCTAATTCAAGCTGCTTTGCACAGCTACACTACTAAAAGGCCACATTCTTGAAGAATGATTGCCTTCTCTGAATACTTATTAGCTATCTTGGTGCCTGGAAATGTTTTTTTTTTTCCTGTACTTTGTAATAATCTTTGTGTCCTTTTTAAAAAGAATACCTCACCTGCATCACAGGTCTGGCTGTCATATAACTTAGCACATCACCTAGGTAAAACACACCTAATAACTGCAGTGAGTTATGCAGAATCTCCTAGTCCTTTATAGGATGGATCTCATTTAATTTAGTAGAACAACACCTTACTACAGAACTAAAAAAAATAACTTGCAGGTGTTTCTGTAGCAGAACAATTAAATATCATTAACTATTATTAGTAAAAACAAAAAAAGAGAGAAAACATTTTCTGTGGAAATTGAAACCTTAGTTAAATGATTCTGTAAGAATCTTTCTGACTTTCAATGCTACAAAATATTGTAGGAGATTTCTCTTAGGAACACATGCATGTAGAAAACTACAGTGCATGTAGAAAACTACAGGAGCACCCAATCCATAAGTACTGTTAGGACTTCATTTTGGATCATTACCTCCCTATCAGGACTTGAGGAATAATCTGCATTAAATGGTAGACCAAATTTTTCCTCCTTGGCTTGTGGAATGGCTGCGAGCTGACTGGGATTCCCTCGGGGTTTTAGTATTTATTAATTTTATTTTATTACAGAATTGGTGTGTGTTTCTGTGTGTGTTTAATTGAAATTTATTACTTTTTCCCTATATTGAAATAATGGCAGAGAAAAATGGCTGTTTCTTTGTTCATATGGCATAACTGAAAGGCAAACATTGTTTTACCTGTTGCACTGCTTCTCTTTGTCTTTCTCTTGGGATTTTGATTGCACAAATAGCAGATTTGGTGGGTGATTAGAAAGCTGAAAAAATCCCATCCCTAAATAGTCTCAAGTATCCAAATTAACCAGCTCCTTCATCCTCTCCTGTGCTTTATTTCTTTCACCTTGATGAATAAGATGACATTGCAGTTGCCAACTGTTAAACTTATTGTGTTGTTAGGACCCATTATCCATTTTAACTCAAGCACCTTAGCTGCCCACATCCTATGGAGAACTTCAGAAATATAGTAATAAGTGTTGAAAAAGTTACTGGCAATGCATTAATTCAGTTGGCCAATTTCCTATGAAGCAGAATTTTGGAAAATATTCTAGTCATGTCCCCTTCAGTTGGGAACCTGTCCCATCCAGTTGGAAGCCAGTATCTCTGTCCCTTAAGGATATTTGCCCTGACTGAACCTTTCCTAAGTTCATTCGTATATTTCATAAAAACTGAGCTCAGACTGCAACCTATTCATTAGTGCAACATGCTAACAAGAAACACACATTTTCAAATAATTTAATGAAGTTTAATATATTTGAAATTCTGGTTTTAGTGGATTGAAAGGTTTAAAAGTTTTGAGTATACACGTGTTGGAGGATGGCAGCTGCTCAGATATACCTGCACACACAAAAGCAGAATATAGTTTCATAAAATTGCATGCTTGCAAGGTTTGGTTGCTAAGTTGCTGATTGCTACAGCAATTGGGTGGAAGTTCCACTGTGTCAGACTATAAAAAATGGAGGATAGTGAGGATGATGCAGCTTCTTATGATAAAATTTGGAAGTCTGTCCAGCTGTGTGTCAGTGCAAAGAAAAAAACAAGAAATATTTTGAACGTGGTCACTGGAAGGCATGTATGCATGCCTGAGGTGATTTTTTGCATTCCTTTTTAATAGATGAAATGCAAAATTTAGTATCCTGTCATCCAGAAGTTAGCTATTTATTGAAACCTATTGATAGAAGTTCCTTCTATGTTTGATAAAGAAAATAACTTCAGAGGGTGATTCAATATGTTTTAAACATTTATGTTTTGTTTATGCAGGCAGTATTAGGTACTAGCTTGGCAAAGATATGTGAATCTAGGTGGACTGAATCCCACCCACTAAGTATTATTATTTTCCGTATCACCTTCTATAATATCCTTAACCTGTTTCACCTGCAGCAGGTTTTTGCAGGAAGCTGAATAAGTATAGGTGGATCCACCCAATCTACCATTGTTATCACAGCCACACTTACATACATTCTTAAATATGTTTTTAGCAGGCACTATTAAAGTATCTCTATGAAACCTCAGTAGATTCTGGATGAGTGGAAAACATGTTATGAAACCATATTATATGAGTGGAAACTAGATTATATTATGAAATTTAAGACACATTTTTCAGTGTTTCCAGTGTTTCTGGAAGTCCTGATGATGCTGAGTAGAATTCTGTATGTTTGCAGGATTGAGCCTTCTATAATATAAAAAGAAAATGTTTTCAATCCAAAGAGAAATTACTGCCATGTGCCTCTTATAGGGAATTATCCATGGATTGTCATCATGCAACAGAAAAATGGAAATTCATCACAATGAAGTATTTGGGAGTTCTATAACAATTCAAATTCCTATGGAGATCACCAAGGATTTCCCTTGTAAAATCTAAAAGGCAGCACCACAGAATAGGCAGTGTATTGGAATAGAAATGACAAAGTTGCTGTACATGACATTTTATTTCTGGATGGCAGTAAAGATCAATGTACTTGGCTGCACCTTCTGAATTAATATCCCTTTCTACCATGGAATGAATACTGTTATACATCTTCTTACTCTACATTTCAGGACTCTCACCTTAATGACAGAATATTCTGTGTTGGAAGGGACACACAAAGATCATCAAGTCCAAGTCAAAGGTAAATGGCCTGGATGGGGATTGAACCCTCACCCTTGACATCATTAGCACTGTCTTCTAATCAGTTAAACAATATCCCACGACTTTCAATGAAGTGGATACTTTTAGGGTAATATCAATTTATAAAATAATTTATTGTTATTTATTGAGTTATTCTACATTTCTGTTCCAGGCAGTAGTTTTTATTGCTTGAGAGTTCAAATGCCAATAAATACAAAGTTCTGTGCTGCAATGTATTTCTCCAGTAGCAGCTGTGTTTGCAAATGAGGGGCTAATCATAGTTATTCTAGGAGATTTGAAATCTCCTAGAATAAAGGTCAGGCTTTTTAAATTTTTAATTGTTTTTATTAATTTTTTTTTTTGCTATTATTTCAAGTTTTCTTGGAGAAAGATTAAAATGCTGCAATTCAGCATTTTTTGAAACAACCTCTCTTTTGTCACATTTATTTACATAGTTTAGAAACCTCTTTGGAAAATGTTTTGTATGATAAACCTGCAATTCTTTTTCATTATAATTCACTTCAATTTAGATAGAGATTTTTTTAATTCAGATATACTTAGCTGAAATTATTTTTTTCTAAATTTTTCAACCAAACATGCTGTATTTAAAACATTTACTCCAGTAAAGCTTGCTTTTAAAGAAGATTTTGGCCTCCTGAATGAAAAAAAAAATACTTTGGATTTTCACTTTTTTTTTTTTTTAATAAGTTTGACTTGACTTTCAGAGCTTCTGAAGGATATTGTTGCACTAAGCTGTCTGGATATAAAGCTCTATACGAGATATAATAATAGGGATTTCTTTGGTGCAGTTGTAGATTCTTTTATGGTAATTTTAACATGCTAAAGACCTGTCTCACTGTGGGCAACTAAAAGGGTGTGTTTTGAGATATAAAAGATTAACAATAATCTAGGCTTGTTCTTGAATAGTTGGGTTTTTGATGTGGGCATTTTTATGATCAGGGGAATTCTGCTGTACTTGGGGATACAGTGGGAGAAAAAGCTACAAGTACTGTAATTCTAATTGAGCATTTTTCTGCACACCAACATCATTTGAACTCCTCCTCCTCAAGTCTCATTTAAGCAGCTTGCCTTGCCAGGTCCTACGGAAAAACAGCTTCCTAACATCAACTCCTATGCCTCCTTTAACAAAAGATTGCTAGATTTTTTTCCCCTGCTTGTATTAGACAGCTAGCAGGGCAGTTGGTAAACAGGCATGGAAAAGGATCTTGAGGTATTAACAGAGCTCAAAGGGCAGAAGATAAGCTTCAAAAATTATGGAGGGAAGGAAATTTCCCAGCCTTTTGCAGGTGTGTCTGTGGTGTAGTTTGCTGCTATCCCAGCAGCCTCTGAAAACTGACGGACAGAGAGTAAAGCCCCAGCAAAGTGGGCAGTCCTTCAAAGATGGGGGGATGAAGAAGACATTTATTTCTGAACTTTGAAGGCTTTCTCATGAAAAAGACAGATATTGTTGCATAGGCTCCCAGATCTGACAGGAGAAACATCAAAATGCTGTGACTTTTCTTTCACAACTACTTCAGTAGTTTGTACCCAGGCTCCTAATGATGGCAAATTCTGTATGTTTTAATGTGTGCAGATTATGTAATTGTTTACTGGTAAATTAATTTTTCGCTGTTGAGAAGCACACAGGTAAATTACTGAATTTTCATCCATTAGCTGTGCTCACATAACATAAACCACTGTAATATAGTGGGATCTGACCTGAAACCACAACTTTCTGAAGTTACAAGAGAGTTTTTGAAAAGTGCAAATACTTGGAAGTCAGTGTAAGGTTTCTAGTCTGTTAAAACTCATTGAATATCCTTACTCAATGCAGCTAATGCCTTAGGTGCATTCAGCTACATTGAAAATGATTCTTTTTTCAAATTCACTCTTCTATGAAGTTATTTAAAATGGCATCAAAGCCCTGTACTATAAAGGAATCAATGTAGATGACTTCAAAAACAGTAAAGTGTGATTGAGACTTTAATTGAAAGTTTAGTTCTTTCCCCTCCTCTCAGTGATACCAAATTATTTCCTATAAAAAGACTTTTTATAAAGACTTGACTTTATCAAGTGAAGTAGGAACTAAAGGATGTACATACCCAGGATTTTTAAAGCATTTCATAGCATGAAAAAAAATCAGAGCAAGCAGCAAGCCACAATCACCAATATGTAAATAGTTAACTTTAAGATGGTCACAGATCACATCCTGCTCATCCACAGTCCAAAGCCACACTGCAAGGTCTGGCTGCTAAAGGGAAACAGGTGGAGCATGAACATTTTCATATTCATCATTCTCTTGGAGTGCCAGTGTCCCATGGCAGCCCTTGGGAAGCACTGTCTGTCTAGAAGAATAGTTCATATAAGTTTTGTGCTTTTCAGAGTGACTTCGGTGGTTTTTTTTTCCCCAATGAAAATTCACTAGCTCCTGGCTATTTTACCTTCCAGAAATAATATTCTCACAGGCAACAATGGGATCCAGGGTTCCTCCAAACTTCTATTTGTAAATGTGGTGCAACACAAGAAAAATATATAGAAAAACTGTTTGCGCCTACCCTTATAAATTATTGTCACTGTCAACTTCCTTTCAAAGTCTTGTAAATGTCTGTGATGCACTATTCTTTCCTCATTTAACTATGTAAAATTGATGCTATTGCAAGACCATTAAAGAAAACTTTCTTTCCTAAGGAAGGAAGATTGAATCATTGCCTTAACAGGTCACCGTGTCAGTGCATTCTCCTATTAGTGTAATGCAAGGAGTACAAGCACACTGAGGTTAGTATCAGCATACAGGCAGAGGAGTTGACTCTGGTGAGATGAATAAGAATAGGACAAAATTTAATGTCAAACAGAATAAAAAAGAACAGAGGGATTGTTGTAAGATGATTAATAACATAGTAAGTAAGGTATGTTATATAAAAATAATTTAGAGGCCTTAGTTAGACTAGATAACTAACTTTGAGATATCTATTGTTCATAACAATGAATTAGAAAGTAAGTTACTGTAGAGGTCACAATTTTTAGGAGATAATAATTCATGAAGTTTTTTTCTTGTTTCCTAGTGAAGATAAAAGAAGTGACTAATTGGTATTGTTGCAGTGCTTCACAGGTTAACTGTAAATTCATTTATTTCCAGGAAAACAATTTGTTCTCTAGATGAGATTGATATATAATAGGCTGTAGATGGAAGTACAGTAAGGTAAAAAACACATGAGTTCAAGGATGTTCAAGAAATAACAATTCTATAACTTATTCTTCCTAATATTTTCTTGGCATAGAAACTGTTAATCAATTTTTTTCTGCTGATTATCCAGTTCTGATCACAGTTGAGGTAGGATTTTGGGCATGCTAGAGCTACAATGTCAGTTTTGCAGCCACCTTGCTCTGGCCTATATGGATATGTTAGCATTTATACTGGCCCTTGGGCAATGCAATGTGTGCTGCAGGTATCTGACATCAGCACCCTACAGGACTTGAACACTCCATTCGCAACACAGTCTTACAGCACCTGAAGGGTTGTACCCAGATGGAACTGGGCATCTCCACTTGCAAGAGGCTCCAGAGATAGGGGGAGCCTGCTGGAGCCACCCACAAGCTGGTGGCTACCTAGGCAGATTGTTTGCAGTCTGCCTGTAAAAAAGTTTGTAAAAGTGAGATGGGCACTTTCACATTGTGAGAATACTCTTGGACTTTGCCTTGTCTTCAACATTTCAACATGACAAAGAAGCAACTGACAGTTATGTCAAAGGCACAGAAAAGAAGAACTAAAAATATTGAACTTTGTAACCCTTTGTAACCAGGGGAGAAGCCAGGATTTTGTATGGAACATTCAAGGAAAAAAAGAAAAAAAAAAAA
>VXBN01009186.1:2811390-2823230 GCA_013397395.1 Sinosuthora webbiana
TTTTTTTTTTTTTTTTAACAGTTTACTTCTGTGAAGTTGAGCCCAGGAGGAACAGAGGAGTGTGGGGAAGGTATTTTAAGGTTTGGGTTTATTTCTAATTATCCTACTCTGATTTGATTAGTAACAAAAGAAACTAACTTCTCCAAGCTGAGTCTGTTTTTCCTTTGATGGTAACTGGACACCTATCTGGCAGCCCCACCCCCTGACACAGGGTATGGGTTCCCATTTGGAATCTTTGGCTGCCCCTGGCAAAGGAAGGGATGAATTGTCCTTCAGACAGTGATTCAGAGGGTGCAACTGAGGAAACAGCCTGGTGCCCCGCTCACTAAAATCTTGGCAACTTAGCTGTGAGTGGGAGGATGAGGTGTTTACTACTTCTCTGAGACACTATCTGCCTCTCCTGGGCAGGAGTCTGAGGCAATCTGTGAAGGTCTCTTTTTCTTCATGCATCACAAATAAAGAGTTCTGGGACACAAAAGAGGGTCAGCCTGTATCAAATTGGCTTTTCTTTTGGAACTGTGATTTTGAAGCAAATCCAGCTCTCAGACTGAAGTGTCACTCAGTAAGCTTGCCTTTCTGGCTCTCCTAGGTTTTCTTTAGTGCTTGTTGTGGCTAAGAGAAAGTGGAAAAAGGGTGTAACTTAGAGATAAATTAGTTTTTGAAACAGTGAAAACAAGAGAGAGAGCTGTAAGCAATGACTATATGTGACAGCATGAACAGAGCAATGACAAACTTTAATTGGCTGTCTGTTACAGGTCCAATTTTTGCACACAGTTTCCATAATGCTAATATGCCTTGAAGATTTTACCCCCTCATTCACCTTGCTATATAAAATTGAGAGATGGGACTTAAACAGTAACTAATGTTTAATTATTAAACTACCTTTTGGAATAGCTCATTATATATCTCTATGTTTTTTCTGAGCCACTGTGGAATCTAAGTATTACTGTTTTATCTACCAAACAACCAAAAAGAAAATAACAGCTAGCACAGGCTAGTAAAATGAGCCATCTTGCCTTATGCTTTGTTATTTTCTTTCTAAACTAATTCTAGCATGAAATGAGAAGTGAATACTTACAGATGCAAAGTCCCACTGCAATACCTCTTGCATCCATGGAGGAATGCTTTGTTTCCCTTCAGAAAGGGAGAGCACTGTGCTGTGGCAGCACTGCCACTATGTTTAGGGTTATCATATTTTCTCTGTATCAGCCAAGTGGCTCTGAGTCCGAGTGTGCTGCTGTCTATCTGATTACAGGCAGAGCACAGTTGCCACTAACAGATAAAACTAAACATATTAGGGACTATCAAGCCAAGAGGGCAAACTAAAAATTCTAGTTGTTTATTGAAGGCAAAATTGTTTTATTATCCTTTACAGCTACAGCATTTTTCTCAGCAGACCTTTCCATGTTGCACAAAATGTCATTAGTGCTGAAAAGAAAAACAAAAATATTTATTGGAGTATTTTCTAGTTGCATGTGAGGTGAATTTTTGAGCTGTATAGGACACATGATACAGAGAAACTGGCAGAGGCTCTGAATATTTAACCATGATTAAGACATCTATGTGAGATGAATTTATCACTTTCTGCTTTCCCTCAGTTTTGCCCTTTATCCCTATATCCCCTTACCTCCTTATCTGTCACAAAGCTGAATAAATGACATGCAGAGAATTATTGCACAGCTATCAATACTAGACTAAATGAAGAAATCTCAGTGCAGTAAATTTATTAAAGTATATAATAAACTAGTATTGTATTAATGTCCTGGTTCTGGCCAGGTTCAGAGGTGAGGGTCTTGGCCAAGACATTATGCTATTTGATACCTTTTATGTCATTGCTGGCACAGGGAAAAAGGGCTCACTTCTGCCAAAAAAAATGGATCCTTTTCTGGTCAGGGGAGTGCTTGTCAGGTAGAGGGTCTGTCCATTAATGTTTTTTATTGTACTAGGCTTGGTGAGCATTGTGCATATAAACCACCTTATTTTGTACATTTTTAAAATTAATATTGTTGCTACTACTGTTTGTTTTCTTATCCCTTTGCTGTTTCCAGTAAGTTGTTGTCTCAATCTGTGATCTTTGCCTTTTCTGCTTCCAGCTGGGGTGGGAGGGGGAAGCAAATGCTGGTGCAGTTTTGGTGGGAGCAGTAAATTAGGGAAAACCATTCTTAAACCATGAAAAATTTATGTAAAAATATTGTATTGCAAAAAGAATTAGATAAAATACTTTACAAATTTATAGAATACAAGTAAGTATAATCTGAGGCAGTATGCATTGTTTCCTTAGAAGAGACAACTGGAAGGTTATAAATGTATGCAATAAACTCTCGTATGATAAGTGTCTCTAGAGATCTGATGATTTTACTTCTTTATATTCAGACTATCAAGATACATGAAGCAAACTATGCTAAATAATGAAAAACAACTACACAAAAATAAATAGAAGTTGCCTTGTATTTTCTTTATACTAAAATGAAGGATAAACATTCTGTTTCAAAAAGTTGTGAGGTCTCTGTAATGTAGGAGGCTTTTTTAATATCCATGTAATATAGATTTCAAATAGCCTGAAAAACATTTTTTTTTTTCTGAAAAGTAGTGTATGGTCTTGGATTTGATCCCTGAGGTCACTCTCTGAGGAACCAAACTCAGACTACACACTGCTCATGTGAGTCTCTCTCTAGAAACATAAGAAACTTAGGATCTTGTCTGATCTAGGTACCTTGGACCACTTTAAACATGAGCAAAATTAATTACAATGGGAGTTATTTACCTGAATGTTGGCACATGAAATTTATAAGTTTAAACTTTTGGACTAGTCTTTTATTGTCAATATGAAGAAATAGATTCAAATTATTGTAAGCATTTCAGATTTGCTTAGGGATGCCTTGTTAAGAAACAGCTCTCATATTATGGAGCTGAGAACAGATCAGAGAATGGCCATTCTGTTTGTGAGGTGACCATTCTCATTCTGCAGAGGCAGATGGCCTCTGTAACAGACCAACTGCCTATTGCCATTAATATATTTGAAAAAACTCTTTATGGTTCTGGCCAGCTTCAACTCCAGTTGAGCCTTGGCTGCATGAATTTTCTCCCTAGACTGGCAAGCAGCATATCTGTATTCTCCCCATGTCACCTGACTTTCCTTTTACTAGGCATACACCTTTCTTTTTTTCTTTATTTCCAACAGAAGGATCCTGTTCATCCAAGCTGGCCTTCTGCCTCGCCTGCATGACTTCTGACATCTGGGAATTGCCTGCTTCTGTGCCCTTGGGAAGTGATATTTAAGAAGTGACCAGCACAGATGGACTCCAGCATGTGCAAAAACATGTTCCTGGAGGACCTCACTCACTGATTCTCTGAGCAGCCTGAAGTCTGCTCTCTTCATGTCCAGAGATGAAGTTCTGCTGGCACTCTTCCTGTTGACAGAGATTTTAACTTGATTCTTCATCCGGAGGGTCTCAATTGTACCATTGTAAACTTTGAGCTCTATGCATTCTAACCCTTCTATTACTCACAGTGCCACCTATCCCTCTCTTCTTCCCTGCCTGTATGCTGGAGAACATATGACCATTCATCAGGGCACTCCAGTCACAGGGCTCATCCCACCTCGTTTCATTTATACCACTGATGTCAGATCTTTAGGACTTGGCCAGAGACAAGCTGAACAAGAACAAGCTTCTCTTGTTCTTTCCTCATGTTTTGTGCATTAATGTAAAACCATTTCAGGTGTGGTATGGCACTTTGTCGCCACCACCTCCTGAAGCATATTGAGGGATCCTGTTAGTGCCTGCTACCTCAAGTTTTGGCATAGCATCACCTTGCTCATCACTGGCAAGTCTGGTTTTGTCCCTTTCCCCCTTCCGAGCTAGTTTATAGCTCTGTCAGTGAGTCCCACTAGATCCTGTGCAAGAAATCTGATGAGACATGAAAAGAGTTGATTTTTACAAGTTATAGACCAATGTGACAATGAAATCAATGCTGTAGTGGTGAAAATAAGAAGCATTTGGCAGAATTTGGTAAAAGTTCTAAATGACTGACGAGTCATGGTTCATTTTTCTCTTCTTTACACCATAACTGGGCATGAAGAAACAAACAAAAACATTTCTTTAGATCTGCCTTTCTTAATGTTCTCATTATTTCCTTCCTTTGTTTTATTTTTGGGGAATGAGAAATTTTTAAAAAATGCTTTGCGGTTTTTTATCAATGCCTTCCTCATTCCTGCCTTTTAGGAGTATCTATATTCTCACCAGTTTTGCATGCATATTAAAATAATTTTATATGCAATTTTGATGCACTGATCATATTGCTCTGAACAGTTGCTGACATTTAGATAGTTCTGTTGCAGATTTTTTTTGATTTTTTTTTCCTGACTCAATGAACCTAATTTTATTATATTTTTATAAAGTTCATATGTATGTTGTTAGCCAAACATGTACCTTCCAGTTTATTAAAAAAAGCAGTCCATCAGACAAATGACATCTTGTCTGGGATGCTAACAGCTAGATGCCTTTGCCAGAATAGGTGACATTATTGACCAGAGGGTGATATTCTCCACTGGAGCTGATTTAAATTCTATTATCCCTTTACAAATTAGGCATATTTCTCTCTCCACCCTGCCTGCCACCCAGAAAAAAAAATCCACTCTATAATTAATGAAAAGGGCAGGAGTTAAGCAGGAAATCAGGGATCCTTGTTCTTTCCTTGTGTACATGAGGGAAAAAAAAGAATATTTGCTTTTACAAGCCATGTGATGTGTATAATAATGCAGGTTGGGTTCTCTGTGTCTATGTAGCAACCTTACATTACATCTTGATTCCTTTTCATCTGAATCTATCCTTTTCTGGCTTCTCTACTAAGGAATACATTATAAGAATTAGGGCAAACAATAAGTTCTCTCTTCATACTTCTGACCCTTTTATTTATTTGTAAATATTCTCAGGATGACTACTTGCCTTGGGACAAAGTCTTAAGTTACAGTAACTTCAGAATTCCCCTCCTAGATTTAATTTATACTTTTTATTTTCTACTCTGTCATTAACACTGCTTGTGCTAATCATATGCTGATATGCCATTTCCTTCCTGTTGAGGTGTTCTTGTTTCCTCTCCTATCATTAACACTCATTTAAAAACGGTGTTAAAAATGTCTACTTATACAAAATAATTAGGTATAAAAGAAACAAAAAGGAAAATTGAAACAAATCTTGCTTCTCTAACTGTTTCTGTAATGATTTACATATATTGAGAATGTGACTCAAATGTTTAAAAGGAAACCTACTGTGAATTAAAAGAGAGTAAACTTCACTGAAAAGGTTTTTATAATAGCCTTTGTCTCGCAGTGATGTTTCACTTGAAAGACTTTGATAACCCGCACTTTCTTCCAAACCTATTCTAACCCTTTCTTCAAGCTTACATGGTATTTCAGGAGTTTTGCATGGATTCTGCCTCTGAAAAGGTCAAGAGGGGAAATAGACTATGCAATTGGAGGACGACCTGTCATTACTGACCTTTTCAAGGAAGAAGAGAAGGAAACACTCTATAATGACAGAGCTGTTTCTTTCCTTAAAATATCACATACCTGGAATCCAGCATCCAGACTGGCCAGGACTGTGGTGTGTGCAAGTGTGCATGTTAGACAGGAGGGAGAGTACTGTTTTGGATCCACACTTCTGCTGATGCTTTTTTAAAATTTTAACTGAAAATCTAAATACTAATCCATACATTAAATGTAAAGTTAATATATAATTGCTTCATCAGTTTTAAATTTTTTGTTTGTTTGTGGGGTTTTTTAATCTTTTCTCATTTCTTATGATGTTGCAGGCACGCAGTATAAGATTAGCATCTTCAGACTGTTGCCTGTTACAACACATATTTGTATCTTAGCCTTTTTCCCCTGTCTTTAGGTTAGCATCTGGATAAAAAAACATGAAAAGGAAAACAAACAAGCCAAAACCTCTGGTTCACATGCTTTTTAGTGATTTGGGCTATATCAGTGTAAATGTACTGTGAATCCTACCAAAGCTTGACAGCAGTCAGTTTTATTTTGAATTGTGATCCATTTTCACATCTGATACAAACAGTGGATACTTTTGCAGTAATTAATGCCATAGTAAGGACACATACCAAAGATATCAGGGTATTTTAGAAAGTTGTTCATATTCCAAGGCAATATGACAGCCTGCAAGAAAGAGGAGGCAGAAAGTATGAATAAATTTGGAAGATATTTCCAGGGAAATACATTTAGCCTCATTCAAATGATTGGTTGGTTAAGGATGTGATGAGGTAGGAGGAGGTATGGAACCAAGTGAAAGGTTTGGTGAAATATGTGAGATTAACAACAAAGAAAAGCAAATTGCTGAGATATGCTCATGCAGTCCGTCCCATGCATGGAGGTTATTGTTACACTGTAACCTGAGTGACAATGAACAGGTGTAGAGATATCATAGAGATTTACCTACAGGAGTTTTGAGACAGCTGGTAATTCAGCGTGGTAATATTGGTATATATATGCCAGAAAGAGCTATGGTGACTTTGGAAAAATCAGAAGGTAAAAAACTCTGTTGCCTGTACCAATAAATGTGATCTGCAGAAGTGATAAGTAGACTAAGTATATTCTGAGGGCTTCAACTCCTATGGAGTGAAAAGCATGAAAACATTCTCTACATTTATTAATATCAGATAAAATGAGGTGATATTTTCTGTTCTTGAACTTGTATTTTTGGAGTTAGTCACTAAGTTAAAGTTACATTCCTAATTTAGTTCTGTTTAAAATATAGCATTCTACCTGCACCTAATTTTATGATTGATTTAGAGCACCTAGATTAGAATAAAACATTAGTCAAAAATGCATACAGATACATTATGTGAAGTATATACAGAAGTGAACCCAAACACCACAGCTCTATTGTGCTTTGGTGCCTGTTTGTGTCCATGTAAATTTTTGCATTTTCTGCGTGCAGTTGTTCCCCACCTCCCACAGCCACTTCATGCTGTATTCACCTCTGTGCATTTCTTAAAGAAGACAAAACAGTGATGGTGGCTATCAGGCTTGCATAGGCAAAAGCAAACTCTTTCTGCTCACAGCAAGGTCAAGGTAATCCAAAGGCAATGTTCCCATTACAGTGCTGATCTTGCTGAGGCTGGTGAACAAAATTGTTTTGGCATGAGACATTTTACAATTTGAAATTGTTGTGCAAAAATGATTAATTCTAATTTCAGTTTCTTTGTGAATTCTGGAGACACAAAACTAAGTAGAAAAAAGACTTAGTGTTTATTCACAGTGGTTAAATCTTCAAGACCTCATTACAAGACCAGAATGGAGGACAAGTATTCTAAGCTAGGATACTTGACACTTCACATTCCTAGTACAATTGCATCAAGTACATAAGCTTAAACCTACACAATTAACTAAAGTGTGGACTGTGAAAGGAATGGTGCTGTGAAAGAGACAACATAAAATAATGCCTATTTTGTAAATATAAATGCACTTATTAACATAATGTAGAGTAACTTTCTGAGAAGGGTGAGGTTACTGGGAGCCTCCTCCATGCCTGTAGCAGCAGGTGCAGGGGTTCTGCAGAAGCTATGCAGAACAAGGACTGCTGCTGAAGACCACTTAGTGTGAGATGCAAGGGGGGGCCTCCTGTGATCACATTTACATTTGGGTCTGCCTAACATTCCTCCTCTGTGACATTCATGGCAGGATCGAGGCCACATCTACTAACATTTCCATGAAAGCTTTAATGCCCTGCTGGAGGTTCAACAGGTGCTACTATCCATTCAGTATTGCCACTTTTTAATAATTTAATGTAAGAATGAGACTATTTAGAAATCCTAAAATATAAATTAATTTGGAGAAAAGATTCATTCCCTGGAAATACTGAAAACAATATTTCAATAAACTCTGAGAATGTAGAAATCAGAGTAAATCAAATGGAAAAGTTACTATTTTACAAAATCTTATGACTTTTAAGGCAGTTGTAAGCCTGCTTATGACTTTTGAATGCATGGAACTTTCAAAATCATATTGAAACACTAGATGAAATATTGCTTTGAAAAAATTCTCTGGTGGAAACCCATGTAAAGAACTATCTGATGAGAGTCCATCTGGAGTTCCACAGCTTAGATACAACTGACTCTAAAAAGCACCAGTAGAATCAATACAGCAAATGGGGTTTTGCCTTTATGAAAACTTCGATCACATTCTATCATGTGTATTTATTTTGCAGAGTACTTTATTCTTGTCAAATTCAGATATGTTATACCAAAAAGTATTTTTATTACATGAAAATCTCCTGTGACAGCTGCTGTGCAGCTACTTTGATTTTGCTTAAATATTATTTTGATATTTGAAAAACAAACCCGGTTACCATACATTGTTTTCACAAAAAGAGATATGGTGCTCTTATGACTTCATAAATTAAAAGGGACACTGTCTATCTGAGGCATAGCAATAAATGTCAGATGTTGCTATTAAACAGAGGTTGCCCTTTATGGATCTCATAAGATGATGAAGACAGCTACAGGCAATCTGTGAGATGATTATTTTAAGGCAATTTTAGTCTACATTTTTCATTAAATTAGTATTCAAAGTAGCCTTCTCTTTCCTGTGTCTTCTGGTTTGGGGATCTTTAGAGTGTTTAACATGTCATGTGTAGAATTTGGCCATACATTTTTTAAATGTATCAACTCTGACAGGTGTTCACCCATCAGTTTACTTCATTGTTTGCGATGTTCAGTAACGGCAGCCAAATTCAGAGTTTACTGCTAGGTTTTTGTATGCAAATCACTTACTAAAGAAAGGCAAAGTTTGGCAAGGTGTGTCTATTTCTCAAGGCATGAGGTTTGACTGTAGAGTTTGTACTATGTAGAATGGTGCTTAATTAGTGGTAGCCAGTGTTACATAGTGGCTGGAACGACTATCTTGTGATATTCTCCTCAGCCCATTGGTAAGTTAGAGCAGTATAATAGAAATGCATTTTAAAACACAAACAAAATGAATTCTTAAATGTGTACAGAAGATGTCCTTGTAATATTATTTACATATTAACTATGATCAGCCTGGAGAAGATCTGGTTCATTACAGACCAGTTGACAAAGGACTGTATAGCACATGTAGATTTAAGGCACAGGAGTCATCTGACATTGTGTATATAAAATGCAAACCATTAAAATTCTAATTCATTAAAATTCTAGTATGTGAACAGGACTAGAAGGTTGCAATTTCTACTAGTGCTGTTACTAGCACTACTTTTAGTGCTACCGTTAATAGTCACAAAACTGTAGAAAACTAATGTTGAATTTCACTGTTAAGGCATAATAGTGAAGGGGGTATTAAACATGATTTCTATTTTTTGTCTTCAGTCATTTAGATAGTCTAAGGAACAATCTATAAATTAGTTTTTCCTAATTTCTATATGCATTGGGAAATAACTTTTTTCCTCTAATATATGTCCTGGAAAGATAAAAAATGCCTTCAGGCAAATATATCTTTTTATTAACATTGAGCTGTCCTTGAATAGCTTGAGTCCTCAGCTTCTAACTTGATACATTTAGAACATTTACCATTGTTGCTTAAAAAAAAGACAAACCTTATTTATAAACTCAAACTAATTTTATATTTTAATTTGATTTAATTATTTTAACACAAACTAATTAAATAACTGTTTCTTTTAACTGTTTCTCCATATCAGATTGCTACAGTTCCTTAAACAGCTTTTCCTGCTTTGTTGAAGTTATGGTATGAGATATAAAATGCTATAAATTGATTCTATCAAGAGAAATTTGTGATGATTCTCCATTTTAGAATTTTAGCAAGGACAAAACACAAATCACAGAATGCAAATTTTTTATTAGCCTACTGGGTTCCTTATTGATGCAGATAGCAGTTTCCATTTAAGAGTTAGTTCCATACTGACAATTAGTTTGCTGCAAATACATAGAAATTTGACTCAGAATTCTGGAAAAATTGTAACCTCTGTAATCATAAATGGAGCTAATTTAGTGTTATTTTGTGATGCATCCTCTATTTTCACTCTTCATTTTTGTTTTGCCTTTCTGTGTTGTAGACTCTGTGGAGGAAAGTGTACTTATGATTTTATATGGTACTTAATATCAAGAAGATGCTGTATCAGGATAAGTGACAAATAATGGAATGTGCTGTCAGCATTCACCAAGATGAAGGTTTTAAGATATAAACATGTAAGAAAAAAAAAAAGAATCACAATTAAAGGCAACATTTCTTTTACCCTTTTAAGTATAATATCTAAAAAACCACCATGTGCACTTCATTGTTTCAGGTTTTCTGTCTGACTTAAAGCATGTATTCATTGCACATACATTATGAGCATGTCTGATATTTCTGTGACAAGGTTTTATGTTGCCAGTTTAGATTCACTTCTTCATTGCAAATTCTCTAAAACTAAAGTTATATTTGCATTTTCTTACAAATGGTAAAATATGTGAATTTAGTTACATGAGCAAATGTTCTTATCTTTTTTCATCTTATCTTTTTTCCAAGGTATGGAAAAAATTCTGGTTTCTATAGATAAATATTTAGAAAACAAAAGATCAATCAAAAAACTTGACATTCAAGTATAGGAATAAGTGTTATGAAGACAAGTATGCAGTTGACAAAGCCTTGTAGTACTGTGCTTTGATTGATTAATGCCAGTAACAGATATCTTTCCATAGATAAGGTTTGAAACACTAAACTATTCTTTTGTACTTATCCCATGTGAAATTTGTAATTTTTCATAAGTAATGAACTGGATAAAATTCCAGTACAGATAAAGATTTTTAAAAAGTATTATAAATAGCATCAGAACAAAAATGGGTAAACCAAAAATATTTCTTGTTTAATCCCAGGTGATTACTGGCTAGCTGTCACCTTGGATATATATGGACTTCCTTATATCAAATCTGTCACTAAACTTAACTTGTAAGAAAATAGGGCACACTGTGTCCTAATATTCTATATGCTAAATGTGACAACTCTCCTCCACAATTTTGCTATTAACTATTTATGAAACAATTTTTTTTTTTTTTTTCCACCAAAGTCCTTTTTTGTTCTCAGGCTATCAAATCCCTGTGCATTAATTTTAAGGCTGGGAATATAGCCAGACTTCTGGCAAATCATTACAATGTAGTTCAATGTGAAATTGCCATAGCAAATAATATGGCCTCAAGCCTTTAGTTTCCCTAATTGGGCCATATGAGATGATAATGCCCTTTTGTCAGGGCTTATTATTTTAAAGTGTGAATATAAGGGGAAAGTCATCAGGATTCATTTTGATTTTATTTAATTTGTCTTGAGTGTTGTCAGAGAGCACTGAATAATTCAGTTTTAGGTCCTTGGGGAACAGACCTTACCATCTACATAAGCAAAAAGTAATTTTTCAGATACTTATGATATTAGGCATTAAAAATTCTGTGAAAGAAATGTGAATAATAAGATGTTTGGAATATATAAATCTCTGATTTATATAACTATTGTAATGAATATTGCCTTCTATTTCCAGATAGTCACAACTAACTGTTTAAATTAAAAGTATAGCTTTTAAAATTTTTATTTTGAAATCTGTTGAAACTCAAATGTTGTTTAACAGCATCAGCTTGTCTAATCCTTCTTTTTTCCTTCAATTGTTTTCTTAGTAAAAAAATATTTCTAATATATATGAAAATAAAGGGCCAGGAAAAGTTGTAAGGTAAGTAAGGTCATGGACTATGTGTCTGTAGGAGAAGGGAATATAGGCGACCTTGCCCCTGATAAGTAACAGAGGGAGAGAGAAAGAGAGAGAGAGAAAGAAAGAAAGAAAGAGAGAGAGAGAAGGAAGGAAGGAAGGAAGGAA
>VXBN01009186.1:2829142-2844368 GCA_013397395.1 Sinosuthora webbiana
AAAAAAAAAATTTTTTTTCCTTGTTGCCAGCTGAAATTCACTTATGGGGAAAGTAACTGAAAGAAGCTGACAATAGCAGCCATTTAGCACAGGGAGCAGATTTGTAGGGGACAGAGTTTTGGCACACAGGACACTTCACCATCAGTCATCTGGAAAATTGTTGTCAGGTGATAATAGGCTGTATCCTGACGGGTTTTGTTGGCTTTGTTGAGGTGTGGTTGGGGTGGCTTGGTTGGTTTGGGTAGGTTTTTTTTCCGTTTTTTTCATGAAATGTGTAAAAGTCTTAAGCTACATGGTCCTCTTTGGGATGTTTAAAATGTAATTTTTTTGTAGAGAGAAACTTATGTGTACCCCAATCTCTGTTTGAATTTGCATAGGTTTCATAATCAACATTTCTGTAATTTGATGATTCTTTGACTGCAAGAGATGTTTGATTCACCAGGATAAATTTGAAAGTTTTGATATGTATGTATTTGGGAAATGGCTCTTTGCTATATGGGATTTTACAAGCATAAGAAAGTAATGGCCTTCAGTCATTTTTCTTTGCTTTAACTTGTTTCTTGCTAAGTCATTCTAATTGAGAAGTAAATTTAGGAGTGAGAATTTAAGAAGACTAGGAATGAACATTCATTTTATTTGAGCAAAATGAGCAAGTTTATTTTTTTAAGCTTTATAGCTGATTGTGTCATTTATGACACCACATAGTGATTTCAATGGGAATGCAGGTGCCTAAGATGGATTCATATTTTTAAACACTGCTGATTTGGATTCTCTACAACTCTTTCTCTTTGGACACAGGAGTAGAAATGGCTTAAACAAAGGAATTCTTAAGGACAGAATTTTTTATATCAGTTTTTCTCTAGGAAGTAATTTCATGTTGTGACTTTCTTAACATATGGAATTCTGTGAAGTTTTGAAAGCTTTTTAGACCATAATTACAAAACTATGGTAGGGTAAATGATTTCTGTATTACATTTTGACTGGATTCATGAGACTACACCGTATATTTGCTGCACTAGAAGTTGCTTTTCAGTCTAGAAATATTCATGTGCCAGCTTGACTGGGACAGCTTAGTAAATCTTGTCTTTCAGTAGTGAGCCTGAAAGCTATTTGATTCACTGTGTCCTAAAGTGTAGACAGCATGATACTCTTGAGTGTTTCATACTATTGTGAGGAATGTAAATGTTATATTCTTTCCAGCAAATATTACTCTTGTCTACTGATACCACTTGTTCTCCACCTCTTGTCTATATATTCTTATTTTTTTCTTGTTATCACAGGAAGCTAACACTAACAAGAAGCATAATCTATGCTTAGGGAGGCATTAGAAGAATGAGCTACAGTAGCAATGTACAAGAAACTCAGGGGCAGAAAATGTCTTCACTTTACTAACATAAAAATTAATTAAAAAAAACCTGAGTAAACTTTTTTTTTCATTAATTAACTGAATTATGATTATGAAATCAGGATCATATTTCTTCTTGGATGATTTAGTGAAGAGGGGGGATTCTTATCATCTGAATCTGGAATTGAATATTCTCTGTGCTGGAACATACTTCAGCCACTTTATGTTGGAGACATGCTTTTGCACAGAAAACTCCTCTGTCTTCCTTACTATAAGGAAGTACCTGCTCAGCTAGAGCAATACGGCTCTTTATATATTTTTGTGCTCAGCAAAATCTGGAAAGAGATATATATTTTTAAGTGCCAAGCCATTGGGTCTCGATCCTGACCTGAACATAAATGTTTCGCTAGTATGTAACACCATCACTTCCTCATAGTACAACTAGGATTAATTAAATGGGTCATTCATATTCCTTAAGAGGGGACAATCATTTTATGCAGGGCAGACTGTGAACATTAACTCACCCTGATGTGCTCTCTAACATTATTGACTTCTGTGAATAATTGCAGAGGTAAAGGTTTTTGGGTGCAGCATTTAAGATGTGTTAATTGCCTTTAATTTCACTTCTGCCAACTGAAACTTAGATCCCAAATATTATAGAGAGGACGTTTTATGGTGGGCCTTTACGCTTTTGTACTTGCTGTAACTGGTCCTTTTAAGGAGAAGCATGTACTTTTTAATTTTACTACCAAATATCCTTGTCATGCAATTATAACATATATGCAGAAAAAAAGGGACCAATTTTATGAAGTAGAATCATTTATATACTTGGAGCAATACTTACAATTAGTATAAGTGCTGAACCATAACTCTAGTCAGAATTACAGAATAACAAGTAAATTCACAAGTCTTTGACAATTTTTATTTGAAAACCTTTCTCCATAGGTTTATAAGCTACATGGTGTGGAAATCATTACTTTATCTTACTTTAAGCTTTTTTGATAAGTATAAAAAAGATTTAAAATTTCCATCTTTATGAGCTAAATACAGAAACTGTTTTTAAAACAGCTTCCAATATTTTTACTTCAGGTTTTTCTATGAAGCTTCAAATGAATTACTTTTGTATAGGAAAAAAAAAGAAAAACAACCTCTGACACTGTTTCTTAAAGTTTAGGCGTTTTTCCAGATGTTAATTATCTAAAATGTCTAGATTTGTGCACTTGATAATGTAAGCAAATATTTCTGGTGTTTCAGAGGGATATTTCTAAGTGTATGTTCCATAATGTAGAAGCCATACCTATTTTCTTCAGGGACATATTTCCATGGTATTATGCCTTGTGGTACAAATAACCATTTCTGAATGAATTTCCTTAGCGTATTGGTGGTAGTTGAAAGGTGCCTTGGGTATGAGGTATGTTCTCTTACCAGAGAATTTTGGTGAGAGCTTTACAGAAGAAACTTTCTGAAACTGAGGTGACTCTGGCAAAAAATGATGTAATAAAAAATAAATATTTTTGTCTGGATTCTGCTCAAATCAGATCTCAGACCGTGGTGGGGTAGGAAGGAGAAGACATACAGCAGGACATGGTGTAGTAGCATAATGGCCAGGACAGGGTAATGGGCAAGTGTTCTATCTATAGTTTCAAAAATGCAGTAATTTGTAACCAGTGCATTTGTAAAAATAAATTTCTGCACATCTTACTGTCTGTGTGCTGGTGCTATACACAAATTGGTGTCTCCACACTAGACTTTCACAAATAAAATTTTAGTCTTATTTCCTATATGGTATTAAGTAGGACTTCATACCTCAACCAAATCCTTTTTTTTCAGACAGAAAGTCTGAAAAATTTAGGGAATTTTGATGGATGAAGTAATCTATCACGACTGAGTCACTTCTTTAATGTTGAAAGAATGAGTGCAGAATAGTTACTTGTTCCTGGTCCTCAGAAAAATAGATATTGACCATGGTTTTCTGCCACTTAATTTGATCAGGATGATAGAGGAAATTTAAGACTATTACATTTGCACATGTCGAGAATGGTTAAACCATAAAAACAAGATGCTGTCCTCTCAAATCACTTCTGTGTACTCTTTAGATCCACATATCCAGAAGTCTTCAGTGCTTGATTATCAATACAACAGCTTCATTACAGATAACAGACTTTCCTTGCAACAGTTGTAGGTAAAAAGGCAATCTTCACTGATGTTCTGCTTTGCCATATATAGGATATTACGTTTATTTTCAGTTGAGCATAAAAGGAAGGTGTCAGTATCTCTGTACATACACTGGTGTATATAGGTGCTTTAAAGACTGAGGTTCTGGAGCTGGCCATCGCCCTTGTTCTTGAAAGAAGAATTGTCACATAAATTAAATTGCACCATGTATTTCAGATCAGTTTTCTCACCTTATCCTACATGTATTGTTAGCATTTCATTTAGTACTTTGCCCAGAACTGCATTTGCCATGTAGCCTTGAGCTATACTGTCAGATATATCAATGCTTTTTACGTGTAATACAACTGTACCTAAAATTATATTTACAAATGTATATTGCAAAGCCTGATTCACAAGTGCAGACGTACTCCAGTAGTTATCATTTTTCCTCCACTTTTCCTCTTTTCCCTCCAAATCCTGTTCCCTGTTAATGTATAAAATGATGGAATTACTACATTACAAGAAAAAATATGTTCATAGAATATTGAATACACTGTTGTGATGCCATCATAAAGCTTATTTCTCATATCTATTATTTTGTTTTATGAGAGAAGGGTCAATTTTAAAGATTCCCTGAAGAAAAGCAAATAAATATTACTGGACAACTGGTAGTTAATCCTTGTGAAACTGCAGTGTTATCTCCTCCTTTTCCAGTTATTAAATGATAGAAATATTTTGAGCTGGTCTCATTTTAACTTAAATAAATGAGTAGCCTTAGAGGAATCAGTAAGTGAAAATGCTTCTCTGAAGACTGAATCATCCTATCATGAAATATACATGTTCAATCAAATAATTTTAAATAAATAAGTAAATAAATATTGACAATAATAAATGAAAGTAACAATAATAATAATAAAAAATAAAAAATAGTAAACATTTTGCATTCTCTTATCACTAAATTCATCAGTCCTTCTCTTCATTTTTCTGGTTTATCCTGAATTCCCTTAGGCAAAGAAAGATGTAGTATCATTTCTTTTCTCAAGGAAAACATAAAATTTGACATCATTTATCTTCTTAAGAACTCACACTATTATGTTTCAGTGTTATACAGATGCAGTGAGTTTATGTAGTACAGACAATGAGAATATTCTATGATATGTGACCCTTTGAGGTGTATTCATAATCTTCTCTACAGGAAGGAAAATTTTCTCTCTTTTCTCTCTTCCAGAGAACTTGTCTGGATAGAAATTACGGCATGGTGGGGCAAACGCACAGAAGTGTTGTGATGCTTGACTGAAATGTGCTTTTCTGCAAAAAGTACCTGCGGGGTGCCTTGAAGGAGGTATTTTTCTGAAAGGGGAATTGACAAAAAACTGCAGCCTGAGGAGAAATCCATAAACAGTGGTCAATGGGAAATGAAAAGAGGAATTTACTGAGGACAGTATATTCCAGTAGGTGGGATGGTATAAAATTCATATTTTTCTATGTACTTCTGTGACTAAGCTACTTAAAGTTATAGTTAGGGATTAGAGAATTGAATCTCTCGCAGAGATGTGTGGCGGGATATGGCTATCTTAATGGCAACTCACAATTTTGAAATCAAGATATGCATCCAGAGAAGCAGGAGTCTCCTTCAAGTTTTGCTTCATGAATAATGTCTACATGATCTAAGAGTGAATTGTAGATTAAAACTACAGGAGGTCTTGGCTTGCCAAACTGTTATCCTACTCACTTTCTAATATGCAGAGAAACACTGGAGCTATTTAAGTTTGCTATTGAAAATGCAAGACAGTTTCATAAGAAGTGTGTATTTCCTATTTATGGATGCAGAAGAAAACACAAGAATTAATGTAAAGTGCTTTCTACCTTGTAAGAAAAGATACAGAAGCTGAGATGGCAGATGTAATCACCAAAGACAAAAGAATCCTAATGATGTTGTAGAGATGCCTGAGAGGAACCTTTGCTCTAAAGGGGGAGTGCTAGTAGAGAGATAAAATGAGCCTCTACATAAAATGATACGGAGGTGGAAAATTATGTAAGGCAGTGAAATGTGAAAACAAAGGGATAGGAAAAAGAATAAAGAAATAAATACACAGTATTTTAACCTTGATATTCACAAACCTCCTTTTTTTCTATAAAAAAAGTGGTGAAATAAATTTAAAAAGTACACAGCGGGTTCAGGAGAACAACTGACCACAAGCTGAATTTTTAAAGGAAGGAAGTGAAGGAATGAGGGAACTAAGTAACGATAGTTAATTGCAGGTAGGTGTTTGAGTCTTAGATTAAGGAAATGGAATATTACACTGCCCTCTGCATATCAGCAAAATGATATCACAGTAATACTTCTGGATGTCTGAAAGAAAATACTTGCAATGTGAGTGAAGGATTCAGAAAAAAATCCCTGATATGATTAAAGACCATTTCTGGACCAAAAAAGGCCTTTTGTGCTAGGGGGAATGCAAGTGAAAAGAAACCATGAATGTAGTATCTAATGCACAATGTAAATGAGTATATAGATAATTTGGTAAACAAGCATTGGGCTTAGAGAGTTTATACACTAAAGCACATGAAAGTAGAAGTATAGTAAAGAAAATTAACAATGTTATTACATTATATCAACATTAATTATGATTCTAATGTTGAAAAAACAGCTGTAGTCTAGGTACAAAGCTCCCATATACAGATTTTTTTGTGATAGCAAAATCTATGCATGAAGCAGATATTTAATAAAAAATAGAAACTTGAAGAAATGCCAGAAATTAATCTGAGATGCAAAATAAAAAGGGAGAGTGCTGCTGAAGTTCCAAGGGTGAGCATAAGTGTTCTTTCTCTTTTATCATTTAGACCTGGGTCTAAATGCTAGTTGCTATCAAGATACTGGACAAATTAAAGAACTATTCAACAATAGTCAACATTATAAAACAGAAACGGAGACCATGAGTGAAAGCACAGGTCTACTGAAAGGGAAAGGATCAATTTCTTACACATAAATTGAGTAAACAGTTTCACTGTAAAAAGATGTTTGAAACTGTTGCCAAAAAACCGTTCTCTGTAGTTGGATAGTAGACGTTGACATTTATGGAAGAAAGACCTCAGGTCAAAAATTGCTTTTGTCCTGCAAAAGCACATTCAGAGCTGCTAAATTTTATATAGTAGTTTCTTCCTCCTTTGCTTAGATGATGCAAGAAGTTTTGGGTACTGTTGACTGTAATAATAACATGAGGCACAATGTGGGTTCTCTTGCAAAGCAACAGGAACTAATAAAAAACACACAAGAAGATTTCTTCAAATACAACTAGTAATTAGACAGTAATAAGGTGTGTATCTCAGGTTTTTTTCCACACTTATGACCTTTGATCCCAAGCTAGGTTCATAACATATCTTCCTTTTCTACTTGAAAATATCATAAAGATTTTTGGGTCATTTAAAAATCACAGTGATGGAGACAAGGAGGGTTAGCGTAAACACGTGTGGATCTGGCTTCATTCCCATTTCAATTAACTTGTTCTTTTATTTCAAATAAAACCCAGAAAATAAACAATAAAGAAACAGAAAATTGATCTTGGGCATCCCAATATCTGTCTGATTCTCTGGGAAAGCAGGAGACACAGTTTCAGCCCCACTGTTCCAAACAGGGTCAATCCAAAAGATTTGAAGCGACCTCTTCTCTTTACCCATGTGAGTACTTGGCTATAGAACAGCTTTCTTTGTTGAAGCAGAGTTAAAAAGGAGCTGGAGAAAGCTCTGAAGCTGTGGGGTCATGCAGGCAAGAGAGCTGATGACTGTGTTTGATTTCAGAGCCCAAATCCCTTTGATGACACTGATCTTCTCTTCACAAGAGTTTTCCTCTTTTTCCCATCTCCTCTGTGGTTTACTGGCTGATGCTATAGCAGCATTACTGACCCAAACTTTCAGCAGCTGCAGGACAGATAGCTGCTTCTGGTGGTCATTGTTAAAAACCTAGCCAGACTAAGCCATGTCTCCTGGTGAGCTAAAGCAGCACTTCAGTGGATTGATTCCTACTATTTCTCTTATCACTATCAGTTTGCTGTCTGTTATATCTCCCTACAGAATTCATTATGTTGGTTATCAATATAGGTGAATAAACACGCAATTTTACTCTTCTCCATTTAACCTTAACAGAAGCTGACAGCCTTCTTTAAAATTAGACAAGTGTCTTGCAGAAGGTTAATTTTGAAGTGTCATGGGAATACAGGAAGATTGTGTATGACTGAGTGCTTATTATGCAGAAAGCTTCACAGGAAGTTGTAAAGGCAGCAAACAAAACAAAGTGAAAGAAACTGGATTGGTAAATACAAAAGCTGATGGTTTGCCCTCTCTTCATACACTAATGGAAAAAAAAATAGTTTTAAGACTTTGCCCAAAAGGATTGACTCTAATTTACAGCATGAATATATAATAACCTCAATTTCATCCTGGAAGTAGGCATGAAGATGCAATATATGCTTTAAAAAATTTGACAGAATTTGTCCATCATTGATGTATTGGTACTTGAGTTGAAAGCATTACAATAGTTCCTCTCTCTATTGTCCCAACACGGAATTGTTTCTGTAGTCTTCTGCATGTTGTCTGGTGCAAAATAAATGATCCTGTAATAGGGATTATTACTCTCCCTTTGAAAGGATGTCTTCTGCTTAATAGTCTGGACATTTTGGTATTTTTTGCCGTATTTAGCCCAGATTTTCTACACTCAGTTTCCTTTGAAAGTCTAGGATAACTACACTAATATTCGCACCAGTCCTAGAAATCCTACAATTTTAGAAATCCCCAAAATTAACATTCAATAGATAAGAGGAGCAGCAGAGAAAGAGAAAGGAAAATATTTGTGATTTTCAGTTATTTGCAGTATCAGAGAATTAACGATAACAGATTCCTTTGAAACACTGCTGAGAAGAAGCAGTAGTTCTTTTTTTTTTGCCATATTTTGGCTGCAACATTCTGGATTGGCAAATATGATCTGAGGTTGCAAACTCTACTTAATGCCTTTACAGAAAAGCATGGGCCATAAGCCAGGAAATAAAATGTAATACTGTAGGGATTAAAAGATCTAAGGATGAGAATACATTTACTTTCACAAGAGTATTAATATTCTGGAGCATAGTGGGAGATCTATGCACTTAGAATAAAATCCTGATCTAAGGAAAAGCAATGGCATACTTTAAGGTAGGTTATTGAAACCTCTTTTTCCTTAAGATATCCCTTTTAATCTGTTTTCTTTTCATTCAGTGGTGCTAGGATTTTCAGACGTGAAGTCAAGAGGCTGGAAGTGTCTTGTCATGCCGTCAGGCCTCAATAAATAAGTGCGAAAATATGAGTGTAATTTTACTTAAAATGGTAGCAAATTTATTTAAAGTGCTTAAATATTTTTTTCAGTGGTCTTAGTGGTAGAAATAGTATGAAAAATTGTCTATATAAAGATAGTTTATGAACTATATATGTTATGTAAACAGAACTTTTTAGTTTGCATTCCCTTATTGGGTAATAAGTCATGTTCGGGATGGGCAAGCCATAGCCTATATTTATCCTTATGATTCTATATACATGCCTGAGAAATGTACTTTAAATTGGTATGTGATCCCATATTAGTTTGATTTTTTTCATGATGGACAATTTTTTTTCCTCAGTGTTTCACAGTAATATTACATTTGTTCATTTCATGCCAGCTGCTCATGATAGAAGCAAGCAGTGAAGTTCAGATCCTCTTGGGGATATTTCTGGAAGAACTGAACTGTGGCTTTCGCCTTCAACTATGATGTAATTTCTATTCCAGGGAAATTAAAATTCCTCTTCTCACTTCTACATGTGCTCACCAGTACTCAGTATTCAGTCACAGAAGAACTTTAATAGAAAAAGGAGAAGGGAAAAAAACCAAATACATACCTAAGCCACTAATCTTAAGTATATTTTCAATTTTGTGGAGCAATTAGATGCTAGTAGAATGGGGCCTGGCTGTGGCTTACAGGAAAGCACTGTTCCAAAGCAGTTAGAGTGCAATTTTCCTCACATAGCTGAGAGTAAAAATCAAACCAAATTTCCTGTACTCTCAACACTGGAAGACTTGGGACCAAATTTAAGTAAGAACTGGCAGCCATCTTTAGGTGTTTGGTTTGTTTCCACTCAGACAAGTGGAAAATGCTCAAATACCATTTCTAAATTTCCCGGTTGAAGTGCCATGTGTTCCAGTGCATCATGTCAAGTCATTTTGTAGCACATTGTCTAACAGAATGTGACTGATGCTATGCCTCAGAAACAGAAATAACTGAGAGTCCCTAATCTAATTTATGAAAACATGACCTTCAGAAGATGTACTTCGAGATATATGGCATGTAATATTTTCATATACCCTTTTCTTTAATTTCTGCTGACCTGACTGCAGTTTTTCTTAGAGCCTTGTCCCTCATGTATTTGGTGTCATTCCTTTTCAGAAATATCTTTTAATTTCCACAGTCTTTGAACCAGGATTTTAATATTTTTCCATGTTGCAAGAAATTGAACAATTTATCTTGAATATTTCAGAAATTTGGAAGTGGAATCCCTAATTTTTTCTTTGGAACTATAAAAGTTTAGATGTGATAAACTAGGCTCATATAATCATAAAAATATCAATGTGTACTCTACATTCAATTTTCTTTCATTCATACTTGTAAGTTGTCATATCTTTAAAGAGTTCTTTAAAAATCTCAATGAGTGTGCTAAGTCAATTCATAAGCTGTAAAAGCTTTCTAATGATTTGGCTTCAAAGGGAAACCAAATGAAAAGTCTTGGTTATTATATTTGATTCAACTGTATTATGCTTATCTATTATCCTCTCAATATTTTGTAATCTCAAAAACATAAGTTAAACCATGTGCTGTCACTTGACATAAAATTATCAATAGGTATTTTATTCATAAAATGAGATAATAAGCACACAAATACTTCATTCATTCTGTCCTTTAGTCCTTTTGTTTAGTCTTTATAGAAGCAGATCAGTGCAACTTATTGGTCACAAGTCATTTATTTGTGATTTTATAATTATGAATAAAATTTAAAATTTAAAATTTAAAAATAAAATTTCAAATGATAGGAAAATTTTCCATTAAATAATGACAAAATATATTAATATATATTTTGGATTTAAGTATAAGGTTTTTAATCTCAACATCAGATAGTTTCAAGAAACTGATAGCTTTCTTTGGTGACAGCATGTTATTTTGACAGTTGCTCTGGAATACCCTATTCAAGCACTAAGAGGACTGTAGTGGCTTTGCTGATCTTCCTGTGAGAGAATTAGTTTGCTACATTGCTATAATCTGCTATTGTACATTAGTTAGAACTAAGCCTTATGAAACATCACCCTGAAGGTCAAAAATAATTCTGTTATGAATTTAAAACAAGTGTTTGAAGGCAGGAAAAGAGGTTTGCAAACATACAGCTCTGTCCCCTGCAAATCCCATGGGGGTTCTCAACTGCTGACTCCTATCTTAACATGTAACGTAATAACCAATTACTGTCAATGTGACCAGACCCGTCAGACTCCTATTGCATTAACCTTATAAACTGGTTCAAGAGAAATGTAATCAATCCATTGCTAAATTAATTACTAATTTTAAAGTTATCATTAAATAATATGATTCCAAAATTGCCATAAATCATGTGGTTAAGTATCGAATTAGGTTTCAAGAAAGGCAAAAGAGTAGCAAGTCCTATTCAAAGGATTTCATTATATTCATTTGCTCAGAGCACTGAGAGGTCATAATTTTAACCTTGTATGGGTCCAAACCATATGAAAATTATTCATGTCACCGAAGGCCAGCAATAATTCCTTTAATTCCATGGCATATTAATGACCAACAACTAATGGGCCCCTTAAGTGTTCCATTTATTGTCTTAAATATGAAAATGTTTTAGAGATTAGAGGGGAAATTGTTTGAATTAATTAACTGAACCAATGCTCAAGGGAACTGGTACAAGATTTTCAGACAAAGGCTGAGAATTTACAATAATGACATTTCTTTCATGGTTATAAAATATAGTACCAGAGGGACTTTGAGGCACTCTTAACATTTTAGCTGATGTCTGTTGAGGATTTGAGAGTCCTCAGAAAGCATCAATTATGGCATGAAAGGCATCACATTAAAATAGCCGTGAGGCCCAGAGATTTCACCTTTGAAATGGGATGGAATAACTGACACAATGAAAATTCAGAATGTAAATGGAAACTATTAAAATAATAGAATAATTTATAAAAAAAACCATTTTTGCAGGAAAGGTAATGTGCAAAGGACAAGAAAAGGCTTCAAAAGGAAAGCTACAGAGTTTTGTTCTTAAGTTACTCTTGAGTGAATGCACTCTCCCAAAAGCAATGGGGAAACATCACTAATCTGTGTCATGAATAGCAGAGACCACCTGTCACCAAGTTTGTGACAGGTCTGTGTGAACTTACAGATTGCTGTCTGCTATCTCTTCTTGGTTGTTCATGGATCAGAGATCACCACATATCCTGAACTGTGTCCTGATTCTGGGTCCTGATTTGAACAAACAAAAATTTTCATCAACTTAATTTCAATATTGGCTGGCCTATGTGGAGTGGTCTTTCAGCTGGTATTTCCAAACGATAAGGGCTTCAGTACTAATGTAATCATGCATGTAGCAGCATGATAATTTTAAGAGTGGAATATTCTCTGATAGCTTAGGAGAAAAAAAAAAAAAGGAAACTTGAAGACTCTACAAAAAGAATCGACAAAAAGGCTCTTCATACAATTTCTTTTACTCTTTTACATACATTCTCTTTTTACTTTTCCTCTATTCCACATAGGAATTTCTTATGCTCTCAGTTTGATCCACCCCACTATGAACAAGGACATTCGCTCTTGTAAGACAGCACTGGCCAATGTGACCTGCAATGTCTCACTAATATTTATTGGCACTAGCTCCTGAAGCTGGCCCATGCTTGATTTCTACCACTCTCAGGTCTGCTGAAAGTCCAGTCTCTTCTGAATTTAAAGGAATGACAGCTAAAACACAAATAAAAAATTTAAAATAAATTTATCTTCTCTGTGCTAACAGAGCAGCTGAGAAAGCATGTGGCAACAGCATACAATTTCTAGTGCAGAGTTCAATGAATTGCAAATGGATTTTTCATTACTAGGTTTCTGATGACTAGTATAACCTAGGGAGCTATGTAGTTTAGTCTATTTTACACTGAAAAATGAATAACACTAAGGAATAGGCACATAATAAAAATAAATGGAAATACCTCATCACTGTAAATACCATAAGTTCTCCAATATGATGTGGAAACAGAGAATTTTGGTCATACCATATAGTATCTAATTTATAGAAAAGGCATTCTGTCAGACATCTGCTCCTATTATCCTACAGATTTTAAGTTTTCATTTATTTTTCTTCTCTGTGTTTCAGAAAACTGAAATATAAATTATTCAGTTTAGTGTTGCTTGCATATTGAAAGCCACTGTCTGTGAATGCATATGAATATGATAGCTGTATGCACTCACAGACTCAGTGGTGAGAAATACAGCTGATCACGTATGCACAGTGCTTTGCCATCATGAGCGTAAATTGGGAATACGTTTTGATCAGATTATTAAATCTATTTGTAAAATACAATTTGATATCTCAAAACACTTAGTTGCAAGGGAGAGGAAGAGAGAATACAGAACTAAGAAGAAGAGAGCATCATGTGTAACAATTAACCTCTTCATAGTAAATAATAGAGTCAATTAGTAAAGCAGTTAAAGAAATAATTTTAAATAAATAAATAATATTATTACACTAATGTATCAATATAAACATTAAACATTTATACACATAAAATATATAATTGTACTTTTGTGCATTAACAAATTTATTATTTTACTTCAGTCTTTATGACAAGTTTCTGATAGATACCCATAGCAATGAGGAATGCACATTGTTAACCTACTGGGTACATTATCCTCTAATAAAATACTGAGAAAGAAGGTCTTTTTACCCCATGAACTTTTTATTTTCATCAAGATTGCTTTGGTCTCATTTTTCGGTCCCATGGTCCTTGAATCTTTGAATATCTATGCAGAAAATCTTGACATTCTCTATGATTGTCACTCAGGTATTACCCCTGAAATTCAGCATTCATTTGATTTCACAATACCTTTTTGCCAACTTGATTAAAACATATTCATACAAGAGGCAGGTTTGATACAAAAATATATTCCAGACTTGGTTCTGGAATTTTCTTTGCAAAAAGGTTTTTCAGGCTTTTTAATCTAATTTTAGTTTTCTATAAACTTGTTGTTGTACTGTTAGCTATAACAGTGAGATTTCAAATCTCTTTTTGAGGATAAAAATATTGCTAATTTCACTTCAGCCACAGTGAACCTTTAGAATTTTATTCAAATTCCATTGAAAGAAAAGTCAACATTTAACAGACTACAGTAAGAAATACCCTCAGCTGAATGTATCTCAGGTTTCTTTGATTTCACTAACAAGAAGTAGTATTTTCAAAATTGGGAAGATCCCATTGTAATCAAATGTTAACAGATTTTTAAGACTGTGATGGATTGACCTTGGCTGGATGCCAGGTGCCCACCAGGTCATTCTATCCCTTCCTACAGCAGGATGCAGGGTGGGGTGAGAGAAAATAAGGTGGAAATAGCCCCTTGTAGATCTAGATAACGGCAGCTTATGAAAGAAAAAGTGAAGGTCACGTGAGTGCAACCAAAGGGCAAAAAGTCAGAAGATTTATTCCATGCTTCCCATTAGCAAGCGATGTCCGGCTGCTTGCTGGGAAGCTGGATTTTACCACAAAGGAAGGGAAATGTTGTAAATAATGAATGTAACCCTCTTTCCTCTTCTTTTCTCTTACCTTTTATATCTGAGGATAACCTGGTTATGTCCCCTGCCAGGATTTTGACCACCCCCCTGCTCCTGGTGATGGGGGAACACTGGAGGGACTGGGCTGACGCTGTGCTGGTGCTGCCCAGCTGCAGCCAGAGCTGCACTGGTGTGTTATCAGCACTTTCCAGCCACCCATGCAAAGCACGCTGAGGGCAGCTGTGGGGAAAACTGTCTCTGTACAAGGCAGACCCAACACAACGAGCAGCTTAAAAATCTTCAAGTGTAAGTATGAAAAAAATATAAGTAGGGTAACTTTAACTTATTCTGAAATAAGAGCATCTGCCCTACTCTGTCTCCTTAAAGAGTCAAATATGGTTCTCATGTTACAGCAGGATGAATGTGGAATATCACAGGTAAATATGTCAGGGTTTGTTTTTGTACACACAAGGTAGGGCATAAAAGGTTTCCATATAGACTACTGTAGATTTGTTGATAAAATATGGAAAAGCAGTTTTCAAATTTCTCATTTTTAATCTGTCTTCAAGACTCTTGTAACTGTGCAGTATCACAGTAACAGTTTAGACTGAAAACACGTTTTGACTGTTGGTAGGGTTGATTGCATGCATTTAAATTTCCAAGATACTGCTGTAATGCCTGGAAGCAAGCTATTAATGCAGTGACTCATGTTTTGATCTAGTTATGTTCATCCAGTTTCAGCATATGTGACATGCATCGTACTTTAGTACTGAGAGAGAAGAAAAAGGAAAAATTAAACATTCTCTGACTCTGAGATCTTATTACATAAAGCATATACACACCCTGTACAGGAAAATTAAGACCTAGAAATATATGTAAAAGATAGCAATTAACCCTCACACACACCCCCCC
>VXBN01009186.1:2844382-2860992 GCA_013397395.1 Sinosuthora webbiana
GCCCCAATCCCATAGAAACAAAAACCAACCAATGAACCAATAGAAAACTCAAAACCCCAAACCCAAATGACTGTACATCTCTCACCTGGCCAGTGGAGGAGTTGAGTGTTGGGAAAGATGAGACAGGGAAAGCCTACTAATATTAATGCCTGACAAGAAATACTGAAAATATAAAACCTGTGAGGGATATAGAAATGAAAGCTAGTTTTGAGATGTAGGCAGGGCAGGCAGGAAGACGGCAAGCGATTAGTTGGTGATGGGTTGGGTGATAACAAACAAAAGGAGCTCTAGGGAGTAGCCCCGCCAAGGTATCAGAGAAAAGTTAGATAAGAAAATAGTCTTTAGAGTTTAGAATGTAGATTAATGTGGTAATATAGTAATTCTCATAGGCTGCGTGCAGAGTTTGTAAGTTTTGTGCCAATTGGTTAATGTAAAGTAGAATATTCATGAGAGAAGAAGATATAATGTATTGTAACGGGGTCCTCAGTCCTTCTTCTGCCCCTTCTTTTTGCTGTTTTTGGCCTTTTTGCCCTTTTCCCTTCTTACCCCTTGCTTTCACCCCTTTTGCTTTTACCTCATATCTCTGTCTTTCTCTCTTCTTGGGGCTTCCCTTCAGCCGAGGCTGGTGGCTGAAGGCAGACCCCTTTTAACCCACAACCCTTGCAATAAAACCTCATATTTCTATAAGAGTCTCAAGTTCGCAAAGTTCCCTGTTCCCTGACGTCCTCGGATGTCCCTACAGTTGTGTTTCTTGTCATCTGCACCAAACTTCAACAGACAAGGATTCATAACTGAAAGTTAAACCTGTGAATGCTGTCGTCCAAGGACCTGTGTGACAGCTTGATGCCAACCTACTAAAATGTACTTTATAAGAAGTGATAAATATTCGATCATATGCCTAAGACAAGCTTTCTCATCTTTCCAATGTTAGGTTTCTAATAATAATTTCCCTTGGATTATTCCAATATGGTCTTCATCCACTACCTGTATAAAATTAATTAATCCATGTAAGAAGCAGTAGTCTCTAAATTAAATATTTTGGACACAGCAATTGGTTTTCTTTCCCAAATCAAGCAAAACTCAAGCTTCATGAACAGAAAAACATTTTCTGTCTGCAAATTTCCATATGTGTTTGCATATGTACAGATGTGCATATATGTAGTCAGTGAAAATTCAACATACTTTCTTCAGTTTCTGTATGTTTTGACATATGTAAACTGCTTCCAACCAGAGGAGACTGATCTGGGAAGAAAAATTAAAAAACTTCATATTGCTGATATTTTTCTATGTGATAACATTACTCATTCCAGGAACTCAAGATATGAAGGCTCTGGAATCATTGAAATACACCACAAAATGTTGTTTATAGGGAAAACAAAAAAAGAAAAAAAAAACAAAAACAAACAAAAAAAGAAAGGTAATAATTTACAGATGTTTCGCTTCACAGCATTATTTGCAGACTTGAGAGGTAAAAGATCATATTGTTCTGCTCAACTGGAAATGTAAGGTGAAAGTATTATTCAAATTTTTGCACAACCTATTTCAGTGTAAAACCACAGTTTTATCCAAATGGTAATCCATGAGAGATATGAAAATACTGTATCTGGGTCTTGAAGGTGCTAACTATTTGTTCTGGATTTACCTACTATAAAATATTCAAATAAATTAGCTTAACAGTAATGATGCAGGGATCTTTTTTAGTTATAGTAGGTAAGCCATTAAAGTACATCACTGTAAATTTAACATATTTCAGAATCCATATTTTAATTTTTTACATGTAAGCCAGAAACTGCTCAATATTGTATATACTGGTTTTCTTTTGTAATAAGTTAGATTGCATACTGCATTTCACCTTTGAATTAAAGGCATGTAATTAAAGTTATGGAAATACCTTTTCTCCATTTAATATACATATTTTTTAATGTAATTAATAGAACACAACGTTAAAGCTCATTTTTAGTGTGTCTTTCATGTAGATTTGCAATGCTCTTCTTTCCTTAAAAATCATCTATTAAGCTTTATGGGTTGCAGCAGAAATTGCAAAGATCCACTTTGAAAATTGTTAGCCTGTTTTTTAAATCCTGTATCTTTCCAATAGACAGGAACAGGACTAGGTTTTTTTCTAGGCTAATCAAATTACATCCTGGCAAATTTACAGACGATAAAGGGTCAAGTTATTATTTAAAATGCTTTGTAGTGCTACTTTCAGGAAACAGTTTTAGTCCCTGTTACAGCAGTGAAGTTAAAATGATCCTTGCTGGAATGCAGCTTTGAATGTCACCTAAAAGCTGAAAACTGCTGTTAGGGTTTCACCTTCAGTTAATTTTTCATTTAAAGTGCAGCACTCACAGAAGTCTACATTTCTTAGTAGATGCCATTTGCTGGAAGGAAAAAATAAGGAAATCAGACATCACTAATAGTTGAAGATGGAATCTAATGGAAATTGAATCATCCCATAAAATCCATTTGGTGCTTATTTATAGAATTGGCTATGAGGTTATTGACACTTAGGAAAATAGGGTTTTCTCACTGCCCTCAAACGGAAATTGGATGACTATTTGCCAGTCCAACCACATATCTCTATTTGCAACTGTATTTTGAACATGCTAGATAAGGGCTCATAATTTATAATAACACCTTATGTCTCTTTTAAGTCTGGTTGGTACTCGGGAAAAAGCAGGCTTGGTGTTTGCTTTCTCATTTTCCTGATTTGGGCTAGAGGAGTATGAAAATCTGCCAAGTGTGACTCACTTGCCAGGATCTTGGGGCATTCACTGCTCACCAAGCTGAAGATGGCATTTATTTTGTGAATTAATAAACAGCTGACCAGCTGGTTAGTAGTCAAAAAAGACCACTGTCCTGATACTTGGAAAAAATAATTTGCATCCACTTAAATCAGGATTGTTTTATTCTCTATTAATTCTATGTGGATTTCAAGATTCTTCAAATAATGGAAAATGTATGGGGTTAGTACATCTGAATACTGATATCCTGGTTCAACCCCTATGATAACATCTCTGTCACTAACTTCAGTGGATCTGGGATTTTCCATGCATTTTTATAGGAAATATCTCCAACCACTCTGGCTCAGAACAATCCTCTCTGTCTGCTGTAGCCCAGCACACTTCTCTGTTAACTGGGGGTTTCTGACCAGGCTGAAGGATGTGGCTGCCACATCCTTGTTTGTAGGTCCAACCAGCAACAAACATGAGCATGAATCTCAGACACACACATGGTCACGGGTGTACTTACAGCTTTGAGAAGAGGTAAAGGAACCAGCATTTTTTACTGTAGAGGTGAGAACTGAAGCACTGAAAGATTTTGGTACTTGTCCTGCATATTTCATATCCACGGGGCCTTCAGCAGCTGTCAAGGCGTAGAAGATTTAGTTTGCTTGCTCCAGCAAAAAGCCTCAGATCTTCAATAAGATAGTCAAGTGACCTAACCATACATCCCTCCTCTCACAAGATGATCTTGATTACACATTTGCACTTCTCATCTTTAGTGCACCACTAGTCCTCACCTTTATTTTCCATCTTACAAAATATTGCCATTATTCTTGTTGTCTGTCAGACATTAGTCTACTTACTGAGTTACAACTGTATGTCTCACTGTGATCTCCAAAACAATTTTCACTTAGGAGTAATATTGGTTTTTTTAACATTATTTTGTTCTGCTGATGCTAGAGCTTTGCAGTCTTTAATACATGAAATATTAACTACCTTTTCATCCTAAGAAGTCAGAGTTTGATGATATCACTTTAATAACCAATGATCCCTTTGTTTCAGCCTCTTTCTTCCAAATTCCTATTTCTAGGGAAGAAAAAGAGTGGAAATTTTCTCGCTGGGTTTTAAGCCAAATAAACCTACTTCCATGTTGTTAATATAGGTCATTATATCTGACCTGTTTAGAGTTATCTATCTATCCTTGATAATGCTTTTACATTTGAGGTCTGTGGTACTGCCTACTCCTGCATCCTGGTTTGTCCTGTTGTAAATCCTCTTTTGGACTCCATCTAGGGTTTTGTGCTCAGCATTAAAATGACTAAGCTCACTCAGAATCCCTTTCTCTGTAAATAAATAGCTTTTGTTTCTTGTTTGTTTGTTTTTTTTCCTCGATAGTGCTTAAATGTCAAGGATTCATGACCAATGTGTTACCCTTCCACAGCAGACTCTTACGTTTTAGAATTATAGCTTCACTTCAGAGTTAGAGAGCTTCCTTGCTGTGGCAAGTTGGATGATTCAGGATGTCCAATGGAAAATTATAGCCATTCATCAACTAGGGCTAGGGAGTCACCTTATAATATAAAACATTCAGTTTCTGGATGATTTTAAAGTACAGCAGACAGAAATACTCCTATTGTACTCCTAAGGGACTTTTTGGTTCACAGGAAAGAAAAACAGGGATACGGATTTTTTTTTTCCTTCTTTTCCTCCCTGTCCTCATCTTTGTCTCAATTATTTTTTATTTTTTCTTTTTTTTTTCCTTTGAAACCATGATCTTCCATTATACTTTAAACACGAATGGGTTGAACATATTCCAGATTATAGTCTATGCTTACTGAGTGCCTCCTTTACTTTCTGAAGAATTTGACAGTTATGTTGTATATAGGCTTCCAAATGTGCAGAAAGAGTGGGAGCTGTGCTTTCTCTATTGATTGCTCTGGACAGAGATGGAAGAGGGAGTTGGCTTTAGGCTGTTTCCAAGTGAAAGGATGAAAAACACTGGAAACGGGTTTTTTTGACACAACTGTTTGGTTCACTGTAGGACAATAGGAGAGGTTTTATATCAATTGCAATAAAACATATGGTTCAACAGTCATCCTACACAATGTGAGATGATTGTTGTTATCTTTGCTAACTCTTCATGTGTTTAATCTATTTCTCTGTATCTGTGGGGAAGATCACACAGACAAATGGAAAGCAGGCTTTCAAGAATTGAGTCTAAGAAGCAGTTACTTTTAGCTTTTGTCAGTCTGTTAGCCACTATTTTCATGATTCTGCTAAAGCATTGTGTGGTTTTTGAAAAAGTGTTTCAAGCAACTAGAATTCTGTTAAGGTAGCACTGTGTGTAAAAATTTAAGGATTCATGCGTTGCAGTGAGCAGGACCTCATGTAGTTAGCCAGGTGTGAAAGTAGAATTCTCAAACTAAAGCCAGTAGACTAAAGAAATGGACTTGCATCAGTTAAGGTATCTACTGGAGGATTCCACCTAGATCCCTAAATTGCTGCTTGCACATAGTTGACTACATCTTCTTTAGGGGCATAATTTTGAGGTAAAACACATGTCCACAGTAGGGACATGTAGGGTTTAATTTCTTGTTTTCTTTATTTAACTCACGAGTTTTTTTTGTTTTGTTTTGTTTTGTTTTGTTTTTTGTTGTTTTTGTTTTTTATATTTTTTATTATTATTATTGTTTTGTTTTTGTTTTGTTTTTGTTTTTGTTTTTTTTTTATTTACCACTATATGCTAACCTTTAGGCTTGCAGGAGTGGAACAAATTGTCATCTGTATGATTTTGTTCTACTTTGCATGAATTAACTAACTAAATGACAGAGGAAGGGAGGAAGTGTATGCGACATTAGCTTTCAATGGACATGGCCCTCTTTCGGCAGAGGAGCCTTCTGCATTTAATGTCATCCTCACTGTACACTTCTGTAGTGATGTAGGAGCAAACATTTCCTGAATCCATGTCCTCTGCTTAGAGAGTTTTAAAATACAGTAGTGAAGGCATTAAAAAAGAGGAAAACTGTGGTACTGGATCCCTGAGGGATAAAGATTTTAATGAAAGGAAAAAGAAAAGTAAATTATGCCTTCAAAAGGCAAAAGAGTTAAAGCAGAAAAAGGAAATTGCTAGGAACTTTCTCCCAAGAGCTGGGAGAAAATTATCCTAAATAACCCCACAGAGATTAAAAATAACTTCCAATTTTCTTCTCCTATATGCCGATGGTAAAGGTTACTGAATGAGTTATGGTAGTTATCTGGAATTCTGGAAAGGATACAGTCTTTTCAATATCTTGATATTTTTTGTATTTTATTTAAATGTATTTTATTTTTATTTTTCTGGATAGAGCTGTACAATCTCAAAGTTATGTCATCATACTCATTTGGTAAATGTACCACAGAGATGTTCTGATTATACTCAAACTGAGCTTGTGAATTAAGAAAACTCAGAGTTAAAGTATAAATATGACAAATCCCAATATTGTCATATGGAAAAGAACACTACTAAGGCATTGCACATGAGACGCCAGAGACTTCAAGAGTCAGGGAATTATGATGAATGCACCGGTTCTTAGAAAATTTTGAAAATTTGGGCTTTGACTTTCCTACAGCCATGCTTACCCCATTACACAAAAAAGTGTGTCTTTTATCCAGTAAAAATCCACTTTTTTTCCTGCCATTGGTGTAATTTTACTTAAAACACAAAAACTGTGTAAGATGTATCTGCTTCTGTATTTGGAAAAAGACTTACTGTCCACTTTTCTCTTACCTTTTTTCCCCTTCTCCCTCTAATCCCTGGTGGAACTATGTAAAGGAAAAACATTATTATTTTAATTTCCCATTCACAGTGGTTTTTATCCCAGCTTTCATTTGCAGCTTTAGTTTAGATGCTTTAGATGCTGTAACTGTTCTTTGCTGATGTCACATGAAATTTCTTAAAGAAGAACCAGAACAAAGCCCTCCAAAACTGCTCTAAAACTTCCAGAGGGGATTTGAAATATAAATTGCAGCTGAAAATTCTCATAGACATATATTAAACTCAGTTCTGTTACTTTGTAATCATAAACTATGCATGTTTCTTGTTCAGGTAAAAGGAAAACTTCCCATTTTCATTTGCGACTGAAATAAAGCTACTCAATATATGTTCAAATGTATTTTTTAATCTCGAATTATATTTGGATGTTTTTGTTGTGACAGCATATCTCTCCTCTAAAGCATGATGATTGTAAAACCAGTGAAAAAATGATCAAATCATCACTGAGGTGTTTTTAAGCTGAAACTGACTTCCTAGAAACCTGTCTTGGTTTGGAAAGACAGGTGTCTACTAAGGAAGATAGGAGCCTCCCTTGAAATGGAGAATGTAAACCCCCCTCCACCCAAATTATTATAATTTTGAAATTAAGGGGCTCTCAGGCAAAGATATGGGAATAGGGATATGTCTTGGGTTGTAGTATAGGATGTGCGCAAAGCATTCTATCACCATCTTTATTAACTGTTGAATCCAAGTGGGGCAGTGTTTTCCCAGACCCCCTCCCTCTGGGCCATTATCTTCTGTTAATGGCCCATCAAATGCCTTGTCCATGACTCGTAGATAGCTCCCTCCAGGAGCTCTCTCTGTTTAATGGGCCATCAAGGACCCCCTGCATGACTCATCATCCCATTGTAAGATGCTCCGCCCAGGGGAAAGAACCAAGCATTCCAGCCTGGATATAAGCTCAGGGTTTGGGACAGTATGTGGGAGCTTACCCACTGGATTCCCAGAGGACTCGAGCTACCAGACCTTTCTACGGGATCACTGCTTCAGGAAGACCACCTCATCTGGACTGCTTCCATCACCCTGCTCAGATTGTATTGTGACTCTGTCAGTGGTCTTTTGTATTATTGCATCTATTTTATTTTACTTTTTTTCTCCTTTCTTCCTATTAAATTGTATCTCTGACTTGGAGCCTCTCATTTGTTTTGCTTTCAAACCACTACAGGATAACTGCTCTTTACTAGGAAATTTAAAATGAAAATGTAGTAGTACAAAAAAAGCAAACAAACAACAAAAAAGAAAACACAGACAGAGTTAGAATACAACCTGACACCCTGTTGGTCAGAGTGTTGGTGGCAATCCAATCAAGTCCTCCTGGAATGACTGATGTCATTCTGCTGGAGCAGAGATTATCCTGTAGAAGGGTATAGTTTTCCTCTGAAGGTCCAGTGGTGGTGAGATGGGTCTGGTCTTCCTCTGGGAATCCAGTGGAAACAGGCTGCCTTAGTGTTCTGACTCTCAGGTTTTATCCAGGTAGGAATGCTTGGGTCCTCCCACTGGGTGGAGCATCTGACAATGGAATGGTGTAATTTTATCAGTCATGCAATGAGACTCAATGGCCCATTAACACAAGATATCTCCCTGGGCTGAGGATGGGTTGTGGAAGAGATAAACAACATTGCCCCACCTGGTTTTTACAGATGGTAATGGAATACATACTTTTGGTTCCATCTTGCATAGCAACCTAAGACAAAACCAAATCTTATAAGTGATGTACATATGTTTTATTTTTTTTTTTTTTTTGTTAATGATAAGTAGTAAGGTAATATCTTTCAGCTTTAATCAGGGCATCGCTTAGCCACATGGTTTCGTGCTCCAAATTTATTTATAGGAAAAGATAGCACACCTGATACATATTTAAGGAATGAAAATAATTTATTGTTCATATAATGAAAATCTTTAAAATCTAATCATTCTTTTTTCAGACTGAAGTGTTATTGAGTAAAGAAACACTAAGAATGTACTTCAAATTGTTATACACGCATTTAGTTCTTGTATCTTTTCCTGATGAGCTCACTCTTCTCTGGGCTGTGAGGTTGGAGGTTGAGTCACTGGCATCCAGAGCCTTTCATCAGCAGCAGGAATGTGGTGTTCTTGTTGATGGTTCCTTCCTCTAGGATTCACTAGAGGTCATTTTTGTGTGTTTGCCTCACACTTTCACACATTTCTCTTGCTTTTTTAATCTTAAACTCCAGGTTAAACCCAGATTTGCCATGAGTAGTGACTTCCAGTATGTTTGACATCAGACACACATCAGTCTTGTGTTCTGCCTGTAACTCCTAAATGCAGTTCTGTGCAGTCCCTGGTCTGTATTTCTTTAACTGACCAAGGCTGAGTTGTTTATAATTATTTGGCCTCTGGGGCCAGACTGTGCACACCTCTTACCATCCTGTGTCTGCATTTCTCAGTGCTCCACCCTGTGTCTCCTGTTCTTAAGTCTCCTGATATCCAAGTCTGTATTTCTCTACACTAGAATATCATGTAAGAGTCAAAAATACCCCAGAATTCACAAAATAACTGCTTGCTACTGCTATGTGCATAAAAAATTATTATGAGTCTAAAACTCTACAATACAAAGATATATATTAAAAAAAAAAAAAGAAAAAAAAAAAAAAAAGAAGTAAAACATATGAGCCATAGACACCTGCTCATTCAGAGAAATTGCAGTTACAGGCAGACCAAATACAACAAAATTGCAGGCAGAGAAAATCTGGCAAATCAGAGTCCTATAATAGTGCAGCTTATGGCCAGTAAATGGCTTTGACAATACTTTATTACAGGCCATGTTCTTAAAAAATGAATGGTATACCTGGGTTTTTTTCATACAGATCAGCAACTGTCTTACTATATATATACATCATTAGAGTACAAAGTGAGTAAAACTAGCACTTGTAATAACATTACAGAGATGTAAGAAAACAAAATATTTTTTCCCTCTGAATATCTGGAAACAGTAGAATTATGCTTGAAATTCTTACCAATGAGCCCAACCCAGATCTAATATGATGTTCAAAAGGATAGGAATTTGCAGAAAGGAGTGTTCCAAAATGTCGTCCTAGTGAATTAATCAATCCTGAATAATAATGACACATCACCACCATTCAGTATAACAGACTTAATATCCTTGTCCAATGAGTATTAACCAAATTATGTTTAGTTAAACAAGGTCTGGTAAATAAGCAGATTATGAAACAGTATTCCTTCTATAACTTCTAGTGTAATAAACAAAAAACCCTGAAGGATAAAGGAATCTTTTTTATGAGAATTTTGTAAGTGTAAGGATAAATGGGAGAAAATTTGAGCCATCCCTGATGTAATAAAGTAAATAATTTTTTGGGGGGTTATCTGACAAATCAGTAAGAACAAGCAGCTTTCTTTCTCAACATTCTCTCTAATCTGATGTGCTCAGAAGCCCTGGTCTACAAGATATGTCTTGCTGCAGTGCACAGAAGCATGCAGGAGAAAGACCACCTTATAACAAAAGTTTTTTAAATCTAAGAAAACTGAAGAAGGTGAGTTTCATTTTTACTGATGATTCATACTTAACCTTTGTGGTTTGCTTGTTTGCCATATGCCAGCATCACTAACCCAGGGGTACCAAAAATTACCATTGATCAATAGTTTGAAATTGCAGCACTTGAACTTTCACCTTTAATTCTGCTGCTGTAGTGTGTGTTCAAACATCAGCCTTTTAGAATTATTCATTCTGGCTGCAGATAAGCATTGCGTAGACATCTGCAGAATGTTAAACATACATTTCTTTCTACCATGGAATAACAAAGCCAATTTCAGTATAGAAACATGGTGGAGCTCATACATTCTCAGTTTAAGAAGGCAGTCTGGGGACATTAGTATGTCTCTGTGGTCAATTTAAATTTTCCTTCAAATCTGATATTACAAAACTTTTTTTGAAATAAGCATAGTTACGTATGTGAGAGGTGGAGTGGGTGTGATTTGATCCAGAGGCTTTTGAAATACACACAGAAATTTACAGTGACCCCAGTGGGCTCTGGAAAGGAGTCACCAGATCGTATTTTCAAAAAGTGTTTAATCTTCAAAGACTCCAGACTTATCTCTGCAGTGCTGAACTGTAACGCTGAGCTTTTGCAAAGTCCTGCCTAATGTGTGAATAAGATCAGTGAGTAACAAAGGAGTTTGCATGGCTAAGGCAGAATCCAACTTTTTAAGTAAAAAAAGGAAAGATAATTCTATAAACAGACTCCCTATATAACCTCATTCTTGTTATAAGAAGCAATGGTTGAAACATAAGGTGCACAGTATAATAAAAGTGATTATTTTCATCTTTTAATGGATGGGGAAGAGGGAAAAAAACCCTCTCAGTAAATTAAAGCAAATTTAGTCATAGAAACATTGAATCCTCAATTTTCCCATTTAGTGTGGGTATTCAGTGTGAGATTCACTTTAGTTGCCTAAAATTTGGCATCTGGACAAGCTATTTATTTTTGCTTTTGTCATTCAAAAAAGTGATGCATCTCTAGCTGTTAATTTATCCCCACCCTATTTAAGACGCCTACACAGGACACCTCATCTGTGTTTAACTTCTACTGACTCTGAAAATTGTTTAGATAACAAGATTAGACTGAACACCTATGCATGGCTAGAAGTAGATAAATGAAGAGCCAATTTTAATGACGCTCCACCTTTAATACACATAGCTGTAATAATTTCAGAAGGAGTTCTCTAACATTCGAGCACAAACTAACTGTGTACCTTCATTGCTAGAGAGGTACTAATATCTCTAGACTTTTTAATTTTACCAAAGTGGTTGCTTATTAAAAGCAAAGGAAAAAATAATTATTTGCTTTCCTATGGAATTTAGTCTTCATATATTACCTCTAGTTCAATATCAAGACATTCTTTGTGTGATTAAAAGCTTATTAGGAAAAGGAATTCCACAGATTCATAAAGAAATTTTAGAGAAAAATGTCAGATCAAAAGCAGTGTTATGCAATTCAAACTTTTGTTTTTGTTCACTGATGCAGTGTAACATGCAAAAGGCCAGAGAAAACAGAGCAAAACAGTAAATACTAGCCAGAACAAGAATTCGGGGAAAAAGTCATTAACAGTGCCAATCATAGGAGTCATTACTCTGATTCTACCTAGCCTGCAGCTTCACAGTCCTGTCTGCTAATAAATGTTGGCTGGCGTCTGAAGTACCAGTGCCTGGAAAGTTCCTATTTCAAAGAAAACAGAATCTCTCTAGCAAGAGTAGATATACCAGCTTTTATCATCAGCACTGCATTAGTGCTATTACTGCCTGGCCAAAAAAAAAAGGCAAATAATTATGATCATTTGTAGCTTACCAGACACCTTTCAGTGTTATGGGTCACTGACTGTGACTTTCAAAGTCTTTTATTTCTCATAGCAGTCATAACTAGACCAAACAAATTTTCTGAACTTTAAGACAAAGTGTACTTCATGATTGTAAAACAAAGTGAAGAAAGATGGCAGATTATTTTATGTATAAGAAAAAACATAATATTTGTTGCTATATTTTAGTCATTATGTCCCACAAGGCAAGAAATATCATGGATCTGCATTCTGGAAATTGATTCTATATTTGGACTTTGGTAGCTTTCTTACATTTTCTGTTCGTTCTTTTCTCCATTCATGTACTTTGCCCCTGCCTCTAAATAAAATGCGTTAAACATCAAATACAAAAATTTTCAGCTTGAATTTTCTTTGTCAATTTTTATGAAACAATGCTGCTATTTGCAAATCAGGTAGAGACTATTTGAAATGACATAATATTTTGAAGTGTGCCTGCCACCTTTTTTATATTTATAAAAAAAATAGTGTTTCACAGCCATTCCTTATTAAGTGTTTTCATAATGCCTATTTGTCATATTTAGAGTCTCATCTCAGCTCCCAGACATAAGTGGTTTCCTGGTCTGATGAGTTTGTAACTCAGCTTAACTAGTTTGGGTAGCATTTGGTAGAGAACTTGGCATACCATACCTACAATAAATAACCTTCTGAAAAGGATAGGCAGCCTTGCACCTGATTTTTTTTTAAAAAAACAGCATACAAATATCTTTCCCTTTGGAGAGTTTTTTTTTGTTTGGTTTTTGTTTGTTTGTTTGTTTTTTTTTTTTCTTGAATATTGTATTTATGTTTTTCTTTCTTTTCCCCAGCAGTCTCTTTTCTTTGGGTGTTATTTTAAACTGTGGATTTTGTTTGCATTTCTCCACCATATGTTCTGTTTTTCCTTTTTGTGCCTATACATATACTCATGCTTCTTCTTACTGGAGCCCTTTCACCTCTATCACCCCCTGAGACTGGCTGGTAAGTAAAAAGCAGTTTATTGACAGTCTATGTGATAGCTTTTGACTTTCTCAAGACCTCTTACTTCTTAGGTTTCAGTGTAGCTTTGATGGTGGAAAGCCATCCTAAGATTCACTTGGATTCTCCATTCTTTATTTTTATGTTTGCAATAGTTACTGTATGTTCAGGTTAGGTGAATAAGGAATTGCAGCTTAAGATTTGTAGAAGCAGTGACCAGCCACTAATATTAGTGTCAGAATAAGTTTACACATGCGCACAATCCTACACACACAGAGAACATACCACATCCCCCCCCCGTTTTTTGAATACTGTTTATTTTTAGATAAAACCAATTAGCAATGCTTGGCATGCCTGTCTTCACAGGCTGCTCTTTAGCTTTATCATTCACATGGAACTTAATATCTGCAGGGCTCTACCAGCTCTAAGATGTGGATGTCATAATAATGAAAAAAAATTATAACAATTTAAAAAAATTGGTTCTATTTCAGTAAGAATTTTTAACTAGATATATTCCATTTCAGTGTTCCCCCTTCCCAGATTACATTTCAAATATTTGTTAGACTTTTGGCATATCATTTCCACATGCTGGAGAAAAAGATGCTCAGGTTGGAGGAGAAAAAATGTCCCATAGCAAATTACTTGCATAATTTTTCTGTGAGTGTTGCTCAGGATACTCTATACTGCTCTCTACTAGAAGGCTTTTTTTTTTGTTCGTTTTTCAGTTTGGCTGGCTTGTTCATTTGTTTGGGATTATTTTCCTTAGAAAGTTTACTAGAAATTCCTAAAAGCCATTTCACTAATTAGTCAAAAATAAAACAAGCCGGCAGTTCACATATGGCAACTCCGTCTTCATTCTGACATGTATCTTGCCATACTTTGCTTTGTTTTCTTATAATTTAAATCTCTTTCACAGCCTTGTTGGCTAATATTTTTCTCTTTGCAGATGCAGAGAAATATAGGCTGTTGCACCTGGCTTCTCCAGTCTCCAGGTCCCTCTCAATCTTATCATGCACTGGGGTGATGCCAACTCTCCTTTCCAGGCCTTTCTTTATAAAGAGAGGCAAAAGGCAGTGCTGAAACACTGCCTAGAGAACCTTTCTGACAGAGAGGAACACCAGCCGTTGCACTTCACTGTTTTTTTACTAAAGGTTACCTCTGCTGGAGAGCTATCAAAAGGAGTAATGATTCTCTGAGTCTGTCTGGTGTAAGGAGGCAGTGCAAACAAAGGGATCACTTATGCATATTTTATCTAACGCAGTGCTAATACCCTTCCTGACCTAATCAAATCCAGAACTCATGCTAAATCACTCTATAAAGAATATGATTTGAGGAGAAATTTTGAGGTAGTCCATTAAGCTGTTTTATAATCTTTACAAATCATGTGCATGTTCATTATTTTAAGAAGAAAAAGAAAAATTCATGGGAAAATACATTGCAATTACGTGCAGTTGGCAATTTAGATGTCACTAATCTGTGGATTCATTTGGCTATAGTGCAAGATCGTGACATTTTTATATAAAAATCAGCACTTTGTCAGGTGAATTTAATGTATCTATTTTCAGCTGCCTCCTTTCCTAAAACACTTAGTGGTAGGATATTACAGCACCATTCCTGCAAGTCTCACTAAATGGATGATGTTGTCAGTGCATGTAAGTTTACATTCCCTTTTGACAGATGAGAAAGAAATTGTTAAAATTTTTAACCATGTCTGAAGATATAGCTTCAATTTATTCTTGTTTCTATAATTTGCTATTCTGTTTTTGTTTTTTTTCCTTTCACAAGTCTATTCTGATTTTTTTTGAAATTTTTTTTTTCACCAATGGAGTCACTAACAATATTAGATGTTGTAGATGCAAAATTTAAGTCCGTTCAGCACACTTCAGATTCACACACTTTGTCCTATTTCTATCAAAGTGTGGTTAGCATATGAGAGGCTAATCTGTCCATGTTTCTATTCACGATAGCCTCCAGAAAACTTCCTTTACTGGAATGAAAACATTTCAAGTAGTGAAGAGATTGGAAGCTTGTGACCCATATGGCATTCCTATTGAGTCAAAAGCCTGAATACTCTCACCAGCTGATGTGACAAGACTGTAGCAAAAATGTTCACAGTCAGAAAGAACATGAACTGTTTCCATGCTTGCTGTTGCTTTTTGCTGAAAATCTTCTTGATTAAAGTGTTCCTAGGTGCTGAAAGGAGTGGTTTGATTATGATATCTGGAGGCATGCACATACATTTTTTCCTGCTGCTATAAAGAAAATCCTCCCTTTATTTTTCTGTTTATTTGTTAGAGTGAGATTTTCTACACTTTCAACTTTTGTCTTACTGTCTCCCCAGAAATGAAACAGTAAAAGAAATGGGAAACAACAAGTACAGTTCTCTGAGGAATGTTTTAGGGCTTACCGTAGTAAATATACATTTAGACATGCTGCCACTGATATGTCTGGGAGTTCCCAGAACAAGATCCCTAGTGTTACAATTCATTTGTTCATATATAGCCACTTCAACTTATGTGGTGTAAACCTAGTATATTGCTCAGCATTTATCTGTTTTGGCAATTTCTTAAACAATTTGGTGACTTATGTCCCAGTCTGTCAGGAAAACCATGTCACAAAATATATCCATCCCCACTACTGTTTAAGTTGTCATATTTTCCTATGAACTCTGCACTCTAATTCAGATTTTTCAGCAGGTGTGGTTAGATGTGAATGTAGTTGAGCTCTGCGATGGCATAAAATGCAGTCATTTCTCTGTTGCAAAGCTTAAAATTGTTGATTCCATAGCAACTGGGAAAAAGGTCGTGACAAAAACTTCAGGGCTGCAAATTTACTTAAAAACAACTTGAAGGACTATAATCACTGACAGTCAAATAGTCATTTTCCCTTGGGGTTTTCTTGATGTATGTTCCAGTAGTGATGGTACTCAGTTAATTACCTAATTTAATAAAAAGAGTGGCACAAATTTATAAGCAGAACAACTATTCACTGTTACTGCAAAATGAGAGCCACGGAGTGTCTTGACATGCACACAAGTTACTCTTGCTGCTAGTTGTGGCCCACTCCATACATTTAATTTAATATGGTGTTCCAGGAAACCACTGAAGCTTCATTGACTCAGGAATGTCCCTGTTAAGTTTCAATGGAATGTGGTAAAAATATCATTAGGTAGTCTACAGTAGCTCATTTGTGGAATCTTTAAATATGAAAGTAAGGTCAGTTAGGAATAAAATAACATGTCTTTCACCTCCCTCTGTTTTCTTCTCAAATATCTTCCTGACATTTTTCTATCACGACCTTCTCAATAGGTATAAATATGGAATAAATATTTAGTGACACAGTTTTCACAGTAATTTCCATCATGGAAGAAAAAATTCCTTCTGCTTTGTCAGTGAATATTTTTACAGGCATTAAAAGGGAGTTTTGATGTCCAGGTTAGAAAGAAAATGCATGGAAAGCATAATAAGTTTGATTCTCCTAATTCAGTGGTTCTAATACATAAATCCCAAGACAGAAACAGTTGCTTCTTGAGGGATAAGTGAACTTAAATAATTTAAGAACCTCACTTTTGTGGAATAGGAGAAAGGATGTTTTTCTTGAATTGGAAGGTGATTCAATGGGTATTAATAAAATCTGCACATGTCAAGCCAATATTTATTTATTTATTTATTTATTTATATTTATATAAAAAACTGTCTACTTCAAGCTGGTTATCCCCATTAGGAAATATTTGTTATTTGTCAATGCAGGTTTATTTTATCTATTTTTTT
>VXBN01009186.1:2861124-2881763 GCA_013397395.1 Sinosuthora webbiana
TTTTTTTTTAATCTATTTTTTTTTTTTTTATACTCTGAGAAAAAAAAATTGATTACTTCACATTCTTGCATGGATGGAAATTCAAGGTTTATGTAAAAAGATGGAAGCACTCTCAAAGACGCAGACTTTCTTTCTGGGTTGTTTCTCTGCTGTATGCTTGCAGAATATGCTGGATTTGGAATTGAGAAAGTCAGAATGTCTAAGTTATAATGTGAAGGGCACTTAGTATTTTCTCTTTGCTTTGTCAATTTCTAAAACATAATGAGCAAGGACATCAAAGAGACTACAGAAATTCAGAAACACACTTAACCAGGAGGCTTTTCTTAGAAAAAGAAGATGTAGTAGTTATGCTGCCTTTCATTGTTAACATTAACTTTATGTACAAGAATCTTCAAGCATAGTGGAAACAATGTATGTTCCTTACAACTTCCTGAAATGACATACAGAAGTATTCAGAAAGGTGATCATGTGGAATGGAATCAGGTAAAACTATTGCCTTGACAGGTTAGGAGAGTATTGCAAGAGTATTATAAAATGGCAATGGGACGTGCTCTTAGTTCCTCTTTCCTGTATAGGAAAGGAGAAGTGGAAACTAGAAGACAGTCTTTTCCATATGGTTCCCGATAGGAGTGAATGATACTGTATATTGGATGCAAAACAATACCTGTTTTACATGGATATTTTGGTGATTTTTGGATGCTCAGAAAATTTATATAAAGTATAGTAGCATAACAAAAGCCTTTTCTCCATTTTAGTATGCATCTGTACATTTCTAAAGCTCTGAATGCTGCTCCCAAATTCTTAAGAGCACAAACTATCATTGCCTCAGACTGAAAAGGTTATGAATTCTTAGCAGCTTGGAACCTAAATGTGTGCCTTGGTTTTGGTTTGTTTTGGTTTTCTTTGTTTGTGGGTTTGTTTTTTGTTTTGTGAGACATTTTTGCTGGTTTGTTGGGTGCTGTTAGTGGGGCTTGTTTTGTTTTGTTTTGTTTTTTGGTTTTGGTTTTTTTCCCCTGTCATTCTGAATTGCCAGAATTCTATCTGGTTTATAAACCCACTGTTTCCAAAGGTGCTTGCAAGGAAACATATCACAGCCTGTCCCTCAGAGACCAAATACATTTTTTTTCACTGAAAGCCTGAGAAGTCTTCCGGGATTCTTTGGAGATGTTATAAAGAAACAAGCAAGACATATTCCACTACTAAGTATGATCTTGCCTACATATTTGTTGTAGCTCTAATACCTCAAAAAAATCTGTGAAGCAGATAAAATTTAGAATATAATGTGCAAGATCACATTATTATTATTAACCTGTGAACAAATAGGTTCAAACTCCAAAAAAATAACCTACCCCTAAACTAAAAAACCTGGAAACCAAAAATACTGTGGATACATCAATAGAATGTGAAAGAGACGGAGTCATTCTTCTATTATGCTGTCACTATAAAGCCGCCATGAAAAAGGGAAATGTAGCAGGAGGACTTACCAGGGAAATATTGGTGAAATCATCAATGGTTTTGCAGGAAGGACTGATAAGAGCTCACCTGAACTCATCTTTATGTGACAGGTAGTAAATGTTTAAAAGAGAAAGTCAACCTTCAAAAGGTGTACCAAGTTCATTTCAGAAGACCATTTCAAAGTGCTGTGGCAAAGGGGACTGAAAACTCATATGATGCAGCAATAGGAAAATGAGCTTAAATGTAATTATTTTCTACTAACTGGGAACCATGGTTGGAGATAGAGTTCAACACTGTAGAAAAATGCTGCTGTAAAAAAAATATAAGCTTGAAATTAATTTAGAATGTAAATAAACATGAATTTATTTCACAGTGTTTTTGAAGTTTGACAAGTTTTTGAATAACACTTGTTTATTGTATAAAAGATTTTATTGGAACTTTATCATTCAAATAGAAAGGATAGTATCTGATGATCTGCAATTACAGTTCATAATTGTGAAAATTCTACTTATTTTTCTTAAGGTCCTTAAATATTCCCAGAAATGTCACTATCCCACATTAAAATATAATGGCATACATAGTTTACGAAATGTTCATACTGGTACGATTTTATAAGCATACATTCTAATCTATATAAGACACATTCAAATTAAATTCTGATAAGAGTTCTCTTCAATTTTATTTCTGTTCCAGATGTAATTCCAACCTTTTGCCTGGACCTTCCTGTGCTGTCTATGTGATGTTCCTTCAGAGCTCATACAGCTCTTTTTATATGACTCAGAATGTGTGTGCTTGTGAGGGCAGATCTGACACCTGGATAGGTAATAAAGCTTGACCAGAGGTTTAGCCAGCTTTTATGAAGTTCAATAAAGTCCTGGTAAAGAATCATTCCCCAGTTCTTCTGCTCTATTCAAGTTAATTTTGAAACCAACAGTCAGGGATTTCAAAATTCTTCTCAAAGGAGGTAGGTGTTTTCTCATGCCCTTTTTTATTTAATGTAAAGGAAGAAGGAAAACAAGAAAGTAGCTTGTTAAACATCACACAGCAGATTCATAATAAAGTTGTGAATAGTTACCAGGAATATGAGTCTGGCACTCAAGTCTTCAGACTGCATTGTCTTTAACAGAATGAGTTCATACATTATTTATGCTTACTTACAAAATGACAGTATTCTGCAATACTGAAGAATTAAATTATGCAACTTCCTGCATTTTGCAAAGATCAGTTAGAAGCAAGAATTTTGGCAGAGCTTGGAGATGTTTTTCCTGCCTTAAATACTGTCTTGGTTTAGATAGACAGGTATTTGCCAGGGAGGGTTGACAAAACCCACGACAAATACTAACTCAGGAATTTCTTACAGAGTTATTCTGGTGTGCAAAAGGACAGACTAGACTACAAAATGTCCCCTAAAACTCAAATTTACAGCATCTAAATTACAGTATGTTGATTCTTCTTTTTGTCAGTGGTACAAAAAATTTGCAGCTTAATGTTTCAGTAATATCAAAAAAATAATGATACAAATAATATAAGTAATATAAGATCATCAATAAACCCTGTGAGATAATAAAAATTATATTAATAAAATAAGAAGGAATTGAGGTACATTGTCAGGCTGTCCTGGGTTGAAGTATATTCTATCACCATCTGTTGAAACCAAGTGAGGCAGTGCTCCCTGCCTCCCCCACTCTGGATTATCTTCTGTTAATGGGCCCATCAGGCCTTGTCACATGACTCACAGATAACCCCCTCCCGGACTATCTCCTGTTAATGGGCCCATCAGGCCTTATCACATGACTCACCATCCCATTGTGAGACGCCCCGCCCAGAAGGAAGAACCAAGCATTCCAGCCTGGATATAAGCTGAGACTCTGAATACCAGAGCGGGCTTACCCACTGGATTCCCAGAAGACCAGAGCTACCAGACCTTTCTATGGGATCACTGCTTCAGGAAGACCACCTCATCTGGACTGCTTCCATCACCCTGATCAGCTTGTATTCTGACTGTGTCAGTGGTCTTTTGTATTATTGCATTTATTTTTTTTTTATTTTACCTTTTTTCCTTTCTTCCTATTAAATTGTATCTCTGACTTGGAGCCTCTCATTTGTTTTGCTTTTAAAACCACTACACAGGCTTACATTACATTTCACTTTCCTTTGAAGTGCATGTCAAACATGCCTTGAGAAAATATGCACTAAATGACCACTTAAGAGTTCTTTAAATGCATCTTAGGACAAAAGCTTTATTTATTTATTTATTTATTTATTTATTTATTACATGGTATAACTAGTAATGCAGGAAGTAATGCAAGTAATCCAAGAAGGATTATTCTGAGTTTCAAATGAACTATTTGGTCTAATAAAATTCTGGGGCATTTTGTTCTTCTGAAGAAGGGAAGAAAAACATTGCTTACTTTTCAGAATGGAAACAAATTAAATACAGGTGCTTCTTAAACAATAAAAATCTATTTTCTAAACTTGCATTTCAGTGTAATATGCACTTTTCCATGGGAGGCTAATATATTTTAAACCATTCAGAAGAAAGAAAGAAACATTTAAATTGCTTAAAGGAAAAATTTACCAGGTAATTTTTGCCTCAGAATTAAAGAGAGATTTTGAAACATTAGTAAGCATACAGAAATCATGAAAGTGGCTAGATTAATTTTTGTCTATGTAACCTTTTTATAAAAACAACAACAAAACTAAATTGATCTTGACAAGAAGTGAACACTAAAATATTAACACAGTTCACTGTGTTCTGAGTGAAGAAGAAACATCACTGGTTCTCCCACTACCATTTTTTATTTTGTTTTACTTCACTTCATCACAGTGTTTAAAAGGAGAGGTTTTTATATTGCAGGTGAAGGCAATGGTTTATAGCTTATTTTTACTGCTATGAAGATTAATCTATTACTCGTTCTGTCAATTGTATTTGACAAGAGGCTTCTTACACTTAAATTTTATCATGTGGTGACAGATAATTCTGCTTGTTTGTGCAATTTCCTGCTTTGTAGAGGCTTCACTATGAAGTGTCTCATTATTAATCACCAGCATTAGATATGATTTTTGTACAATATAGGCTTAAAAAAAAAGGAAAAACCTCCAGCAATAACCAAACCTGTTGATGAATGTGGAAAGGATGAAAGAAAAAAGTACCTTCTTAACATCACAATGAAATTGTAGCAAACATTATTTCTTGAGGAGACAGGAAATAGCAATTTGTTGGAAGCAGAAATATACTGTAAATAGAGTACCTACTTTTTACATTTCTTGACTTGTGCCCCCATAAAAATTGCAGAGATAGTACACATGACACATTAGGTACATTATAAGCACCGTAAAGTAGCACATCTGAAAATACTACTATTTTTGTGGAAAATATTTATGGGTCCATGAGACAAAGCAATTCATTATTGTTGGTGAACTTAATTCTGAGGAAGGCAGATGTGTTGGGGTTTGTGGAATTCTTTGTTTAGAGCCAAGAGTCCCAAAATATCTTTGCAGGGAATCTACACCAAGTCCACAGGGCCTATTGTCATTCCCCCAGTGGACCTCACCCTTGCTTTGTTCAGTCATGCAGCAGTGAGAGCAATCTCTGTGCCCGTTAAATTTTTTTCTCAATTTGCTATCAATGTCTACACAGAGACTGACTGCAATCATACTTCTTTCTCTTCTCCTTTGCCAAGAAAATTAAGGGTTTGTGCACTTTCTGTCTCTTTAGATGAAAAGAATACTACAATCTGGGAAAAATCGCTTACATCTCTTCTCTTTTGGCATGAGTGGCTAGACAGAGTAATAATAGAAAGATTTTATGTGGCGAAAACTACTATAATTATTCTGTTACTGGTTTTGCTTTATATGAAAACTTATTTGATGTTTAATTTTATTTTGTTAAGGATGGCTTTAAAGCACTTCTATATTTTAAAAGGAAAAATTAACACTGAAAATATTTCATTCATGTTTTGGACATAACTTGGGAGATAATCAATTTATTATATTCAGAAGAATTTAAATTTCTTTTAGTGTGAATGTCACTTCTTTGTTATATGAAGATGTGCAATGTTTATGTGAAATATTAGAAAAAATCCTTTCTTCTATCAATGCATCTACAAGGAAGAGTTTGCTGTTGTGACACTATTCAACCATTCTGTGTGACTTTGGAGTGGCTTAGCTGAGAGAGGTTTTCATTTTTGCATACAGAAAGGTTGAAAAAGGAGAGTAGAGCTCAAAGGGACATCAAAGGACATAGGTTTGCATGGAGCCAGCCAGCATTTGGATGGGGAGGCTAGTCAGCCTGCGCATTCCCCAGAAAAGTTGCAGGGTCCTAAGAAATTCAGTGAAACAATTTGTCAAGTTTAATTTACAGATAAATTTTCTGTCTGAAGAATAAAAGTTAATAATTCCTTGCTTCTCTGTTGCAAAGTCTACTAGCTGATTTATCTTTTCTCTCTCTCTCTCTCTCTCTCTCTTTTTTTTTTTTTTTAAATGACTTTGAAGCTTGTAACAAAATAAATACAGAAATAGCAGCACATTTTACATTAAATGACATCTGGGACCTAGTCTATCTCATATATTGCAAGCTGCTTCAGGATACACACAATGTATGCAAGGATATCTTAGTCACTAAAGATGATTATAAGAGCCTTGTCATTATAATGATACACATCCCTGAAGAAGAATTTCTCTGATAGGCCTGATTTGACACTGATTTGACACTGACTGAACATAGATCACACACTGGTTTAAAAAACGTTGCAATATTATGAACTGTCATAATGCAATGGTGAATTACACCTGCTATAACACTTTGGTTATAGAAAAAGTAGAAAGGTATAGATCTACATAATTTCATGTGAACACATCTACAGGAAAAGAATATTGAATAATTCCCATTTTTCTCATAAAAGATTTCTTAGTTATTGAAATAATAGCTTGCCTTTCTCAGGTCTAGATGCTTACTAAGAAAATGAAAAAATTTTATGACTCCCATAAATTGGTTTGAAAATCTCTACTGCTATATGCAATGATAGGCCTGGGGTTGTGTGAAATATCGCTACTAGGACCTTTTTCATTTTTCAGACATAGAGCATTAATTGGAATTTAAGATACAGTACCATGACTCTCTGTTCAAGCTTATACAAATTTCTCTAATGGTTGTGAGGGAATTATTTTGATGACATACACTAGAGTAAATTGTTAATCTGCTGGCAAATACTTGAGAAGTTTTTTGGGTTTATAAAAGGTAGTATGTCATAGCATGTCAGCACATCTGACCTAAAATCTGAAGAGCATCACACTCTTTAGCAGTTTGAATAAGCTGTCTGAACTGAGATAGTGTCATTCTGAAGGATGAATAAGAAGTGTAAGATCTTTCAGAAGACAACTTCTGCTGAGATTTTAGCACCCATGGTCATCTACTATTCTTGGACTTGTACAAGCTTCACTCTTTCTGACACAGTGCAACAACCATGTCTTGAAATATGCTGATTATAATTTTATTGTATATTCTGATATTACCTTCAAGGGATAAAAGCCCTGTAAAAAGAAGTGGGTGGAATGAAGAACATAAGAAGGCTAGGTCACAAATTTATAAAATAATTTCCTCTACCAATTTATGTAAGATTCCCTGTAAGATGTGTACCCTGTCAGGTAGAAAACCACTGCTCAGCCACTGAGACACTACTCTGACTTTTTAATTTTTTTAAAATTTTTTTATAAAAATATTTTAAATTTTCTGCTCTCTGGATTTGAAAGGCTCTCTTGTAGTAAAAACCAGATTATCATCTCCTAATATCTCCATAATATTGGCAAACATGTGAATAAATGGATATGGAGAACAGAACACAGCACTCTGCCTCTTGTGCCTCTTTAAAAGTATCAGACCAAAAAGACCTGAGTGAGGTCTGAGGGAGAAATGATTGTTTCCATCACTAAATTATTCCACAGTCATGTTCAGTACATCCATGACCACTCTGTAACACCTCTTTGCTCCTGCCCTCTAAATAAATGGTTCATAAGGCATGTCTATGAGGTAAGCCTAAAGCCCTAGAGATGTGAAGATACTCTAAAATCAGGATGTAATTTATAGCTGTAAGATTGAGAGTCAACTCTTTGTTTCAATGGATTCAATGGACAAACTGTTAGTTGTTGGTTTGCTTCGAGTTAAGATCTTAAGACAGGCTGCTCCTTTGGAAATACAACTACAAACTGCTGAGGTGCTCTAAGGTACTGAAATAAATTGAATTCTTTTGTGATCAACACTGGGAGATTTAATTTTTTTAAATATATTTTTATATTCAGATCTATCCAGAATCTATATAAATCAAGATAATATTTATAGGTATGGCATGAAGATTTCCTTCTCTTTTTTTATCATTTTTTCTTCTCTTCCATTTGTGCTTTATTCCTGTTAAGCAAAAAAGCCTTTTTGAATCTAACACCAGGAATATCTGCTCAGACAGAACTTGGGAAATGTGTAAAATTCATAAATTTTGCCCAGAACAGTGTCCTAATCATAACATTTTAAAAAAATTGTGTCTAACAAAAGAGCTGCTGCCAGACATGGAAAGCTAATGATGACCCTATTTCCAAATAAAAATTGTCATGACACCTAATGACCTTCTTGGGATAATAAAAGGTTTGTATTGATTTTTCAGACAATATATTTCACATAAATACTTCTGATTATAAGGTGACAGTGGACAACTTGTGTAATGACATTTTATGCATCATTCCAATCTCACAAAGCATAATGTGTCTGTTATTTTTGGAAACCGATGAATGCCATCAGATATTCACAAAGTGGGTCACAAGTTAATTAACAGTCTCAAGAAGTGGCAAATTTAATTAATGCTGAGGAGTTTTTCCCCCTGTAAATACAGTTATGTGAATGGAGTTCTGTAGTTAGTGAGATGAATGTAAAAAATGCATGTATAGCCCAAGAGCAAAGTGAAGAATTATTACACACCTTGATAAACAGTACCCTATTAAATAATTTTCAAATGGAGATGAAATTAAGAGGCATACTATATTGAAAATTAGACTTAATTATGAATGTTTTAAAATTTAATTTTCATGAATGAGTTCAGTGGTAACTTGAGCCATAATACAGAATGTAATCTGCTTTCCAGAAATTCAGAGACAAGAGAAAAAAATTACTTACCCTGCATTCTATGCTATGTCATAGGCCTGCAATGTCTTAGGTGAAAGTAGATTTGGGGACTTTCCTTCTGCCTAAAAGGAAAAGAGGATTTTTTTGTACTCTTGCAAGAAGGTTCACGAGAGATTTAAGTGGGATTTGTATAGCAATTTATATGGCCATTGTCTTAATGGTGCAATTGTTTTAGCAATGAAAAAGTATGGAAAGGTTATTTTAATACTCCTCATAAATAAAGATGCAAACCTCTTATTTTAGGATTTGAAACCTTGGGGTTTTCTACTTAAGACTGATCATTCTCAAATGGATGTTATTTACCTTGCATAGGGTTCTTGCCTTTAAATCATGGTTGCATGCACAGTCAGATGGAAAGCAAAATATTTTAAGGTATCTAGTACAGTGTATATTGTCTTTTTCTTCTGTATTTTAACCACTGATACACATAATCAAAGTACATTACAAAGTACACATAATCAAATCATTGAAGCCATGCATTAAATTATTTAATCTGAAATTTAATGCAGCACTGCATTTCTTGTCAGAGACACAGCCGGGAACCTCTTTAGCATAATACAGGAAAAGGGATAACAATGCTAATAGAGGAGTAAAGTAGAGGAGTGGGAAGAGTTAAAAGGAATAGCTTTTTTTTTATTAAAAGTCAAAATTTGGCAGAAAGATATGGGAGGTTAACAAATAAGTCTGTATTATTGGGAAGCTGTAAGCAGCAGACAGGAAAGGACAATAGTAGGTCAGAAACCAGATCAACCATGAATTATCATCATACTATCCGTAACACAGGGATTCTTGATCTCATTTTTCTAGATGTCCTGATATTGAATTTATGGTTTCTTCTTTAGATCTAGTTCAGACAATCAACAGATAGATGCTGCAACCAGAAATGTTAGATCCCAGTTGTGGTCGTCAAAATGAAAATGGCAATGTGTTCTTGAGGATTCAAAATCTGATCTGGAGTGTGGAGGAGAAATACAGGATACCATTCAAATCAGATGGGTAATTCAAATAAATTAATAAAGGATAAAGTCGTGATCCATTTTTTTATGCTAAAAATGCATCATACATCAAATGAACATAAATATACAGTTCTAGATCCCTAACAATGGGGAGTAACGTGTCTCCATTTAACAATGAAAATGGATAAAACAACATTACTAGTACAGCTTCTTAAATGCCTTAACTTCCATGGCTGCATGCAAAATATGTACAAATGAATAGTTACTGCATATCAGACAAAATTAGGCTGCAGTAACTTGCTCAGAAGTTTAAGCCCTGGAATTTGCAAGGGTGAAGGGTGGTTCAATACATTGAATGACATGAGTTAAAAGGGGAACTGCAGAAAAAGGGTGACAGCCTAATGGCAATGTCAGGTCATGAGATTGAATGAACAAGGGGCATGTTGTTGGAAATAAAGCTTGTGTGAAATTCTGTGTCTTGGTAGGAAGAATTGATTCACAATTAAAGAAGAGTTAGAAGCAGAATTTGAGTTGTAAAAGTCTTGTAAATTGATTGTGTTGATTGGGACAAAACGTAACTCAAAGTGTCTATCTCTGGCTCACGTAAAAGAATATTTCTGAAGTAAAATGTGACAAAGATTCTGTTGGGTTCTAGAAGAAAGGACTGTGCTATTAGATGATCAACAAATTTTACTCAAAACTTGAGAGAAATCCCTACAGATCTTATAATAAAAATATTTTGCCTTATATCTGGGGGAAAAAAAAAAGATTCAAAAGGTACTCAAATATTGCCATTATGTCTGCTGGTGAAAACCTCATATCTTGTATCCATAGGCAGTTCTTTTGGATAACCTTCAAATAGAAGCCCTATGGTTCCCCTGAGATGCCTGAAGGGAATTACAGGCAGGGAACTTTCTTCAGGGTGAATTGTTATCAGTCTTGCCACCTTGTCAAAGGCAATGAAAAGACCCTACAGAGTCATGCTGGTGATTATTTCACTTAAACACTTGGAATGAAATTTGTTTCTGAAGTAGAAACAAACCTTTTCATGTACAGCTAACCACACTCTTCTACTTGAGCTGTTAGTTAAACCTACCCAGGCAGTGTGATTTCTCCTCTCCATATTTTGTGGAGGTGTTTTACTCGCTGTTTGCTGATGGTTCTAATAATCCCGAGGCAGAAATGAACACATCTCTAGAAGGAAAGATAATTATCATAATTATTGACAACCTGTGTGTGTGACCAGCTGATATGTTGCATTTAACAATTTTCCAGATGTTATGCCAGTTCTGCCAGGACTTAGTTGACAAATCCTTCTGCAACATTAGGTCCAATAATATGAAATATATTGTTTGTAAAGCTTCCAAACTATTTTTTTCTGTGGGTTTTTAGTCAGACTGCTACCATAGTTACCTTTTAAGAACATGCTGAGAACACTGAAAGGAATTAGAGGTCAGAATATATTTAATTTAACACAATTTAATTTAACACAGTCTAAATGAGAAAAATCTTACTAATGAGCATAATTTAAAGGCTGTGATAAGGTAGTAAGGCTTTCGAAAAAAATCATTCCTTGTCCTATCACATCCTTGAAAAGATCTTGAAAATGGTTGCAACCATTTTGCAATCACATCTGGATTTTTGAAAAATCACTTTTCTGTTAGTGTTAGACAATATGTCTTCTCTCTGCCCTTGGAGTCTTTGGAATCTTTTAGTCCAGATTGTGCTGGAGAATTCTGGCTTCCATTTTCTCAGTTTTCATTGCTTACAAGGAAAGAGCCATCTCTTCCAGGAGGGATCTTCTCCAGTTGAACCACATAACCTTCAGAGAAGACACATTTTCTTTTCCTGTCCAGCTATTTAAAATGAACACAGTCTAAAGTCTCTAGTAGCAAATAAAAGACTTGTTCTGTTGACTAGCTATACCAACCAGGAGGCTTAAAAAAATAATTCTTAATTTCATTCACTGTGCTGTGAAACACAAGTAAGAGACTTTAATATCTTTCAGGATATAAATGCCTTTCTGTGATTTGTTTTCAATGAGTTAACAGAAGTTATTGAAGAAGGAGAGTGACAGACAGACAGGTAGTCAAATCCTTCACACTGAGTCTGGAACAGCATAATGAAGATTGAATTTTTAAGCTAACTTCATATTTATCTTCTATATCTTAAATATTCCTATTCATATCTACAGTTATTGTCCTACTGCTAATGCTGCAATGCATTTTATTCAGACTTTGCTCTCCTTAATTCTCTTTGGACTCATATATATATTTTATTATAAAATTATCTTAAAGTTTTGCTGTGTTGTGAGAAAAAAAATACTAATCTGTACATTTGCATACATTAGTTTTCTTCAATTGTACCCACCAGTTAGACACATACAGCTACCACATGAATGTCTCCGTTTATATCTGCATCATTCCATTCCCTTTTTATAGAGAAGACAGCAAACATTCAGAAGAAATAATTCCTAGGTCTCCTTTTCTATATGGAAGCTGTACGTATTTCTGTCAAATCACTGTATTGTGAATAACCAGTCCAGTTTGCTCATATAAGATATGAATATGAATTTTTTTTTCATTCTTTTTAATGTAACTCAAATGGAGACTGCTAGTGCACTGTGTGTCGGTCAGCGTCATCCATGGAGTTCTCAGTCCCTGAGCATTTTCAGGGCACAGAAACTATCAGACTCTTACAAAGGCACTAGAAGCTCTACAATGACACTTAACTCTTCCCTCTTAAACAGCTCTACTATACCAAGAAGAGACAAGTCTTGCTTTCAGGCAGTCTGGTACAGAATTCCTCTGACCCATCTCTGCAAACACAATAGATGCTGGCTCTAATGGCTCAGGTCAATTTGTCTGAGGAGGTAGAGAGAAAAAGTAAGCATGGACATATAGAAAGCGCTTGAGTTACTCTCACTTGACAGGACCTTTCCTCTCTCCATGCCCATGTCAGGGTCCATGAAAACTTGGGGTTACTAAACAAAAACTAGAGAGATTTTAATATGAATGCAATAATGACTAAATCCACTTTAAATTTCAAGGCCTCTTTCATAAAGCTGATGTTTTGTTGCATGAGAATGTTTGACTAATGAGGAAAAAAAAGTCAAATTACTTCAAGCATCTACCCAATTCAGAAGTTCAGAAATATTCCTCAGTAAGCTACTGTTACTGTCTACATTTTCAAATCTTTAAAGGAAGGTGAAACAGGACAGACAGGTTTGTATTAATGACAAAGGCTCAGATATAAGATTACACTTGTGCTTCTGTTTGTAGCGGTATAGACCAAGAATCACTTAAACCTAGACATAAAAGATTTTTCCTTGCAAACCCTTAGATAATCCTTCAACCAGATGTCAGTAGCAGAATAATTTCAAATGGATAACTGCTTCTCTAAGCCCACCATCAGTAGTGGCTTACTTACCTGTTCTCACTATTTGTATTCAAGGTGTTTTTTCCTTTACATAGAGCTGGAGAGAACATTAAAAGCAAATAAATAAATAAACCAAGCAAAAATACCACCCCACCCGCCCCAGGAAAAAACAAAACAAACAAACAAACAAAAAAACCACACAAAAAAACCAACAACAACAAAAAAACCCCAACAACAACAACAAAAAAAACCCCAAAAAACAAACAACGCTCCAAACCCTCAACACACAACTTGTACAGAGGTGAATTACTTGTACAACTTCACAGAGGTGAATTACTTTTCCCTGAAACAGATGATAGAACCAAGCTGCTTTCAGAGACTACAAGGGCCCAATCATCTCTTTCTGTGGGAAGGAAAGTCTGTGCTCTTGAAGCTGTTCTCACCATCACACATTCAACTCTTCTGCAGACAGAGAATATCATCTGTTCTTCCAGTCTTGTAGAAAAGGCTGTGAACAGCAAATCATGCAAGGTCAATCACCCTCTCCCTGGATGTCTATAGGGTGTGAAGATTGCTAGCTAGAGCTATTCATGCTCTGAGCTGAAACAAAATAGGTCCCCACATGACCATTCTAGAAACTATTAGTGCACGAGTGTTTCTAGTGAACTAGCATTTTATAAATTATTTCCAGATCAGAGACGGCTTCTGTCTTTTCTTTCTTCATTCCTGGGAATACTGACATGTCCCTAGGGACTGCAAAAACCCAAATATAACATTTATCTGCTGCAGTGTTTCTCCCAAATGTGAACTTTAGCATTCACCATGGTGACAAACAAGAAGTCTCTTTTTCTGAATGTTGTTTCTTCAGTTAGAAAACTTGCTTTTGCTTATTGAACTTTTAAATTTGAAGTGATCTCTCAGTTACATCTTGAAATACATTAGTTGAAAAAGGCACTTTATCTCATTTTTAATCAGGCAGAATACCAATGGGCAAAACTTTAGATCTCTTACCTCTATATTTGTCAGTTCTCTGATTTCACATCATGCGTCTTGTCTCAAAAATTTTTGAGAAAATGTTTTTTCTTTTTCATTGTGTATTTCTCTGCAATTGACATTCTTACTGTTTTCTTACCTTCTAGGCATGGCGAATGTTTATCATTTGCTAATATGATGGCTTTCAACTTTGTATAAATTGATTTATCAAAGAAAAAAATAACCATGCTAGTTACATACAATTATCTTTTATGCAGTTCTTGTTTTCTTTTTCCCTCAGGATCTACTTCAGGGTTAGGAATTTGATAAGGTTTGTGTAATGAGAAATGGAAATATGCTGTTTTCGTTCCTAAATTATATGACAGTTACTTATACTTGGCAGCTTCATGGGGCAGACACTGTCACATCACACCCAAAACATGCAACATAAGTAGATTAAAAGCTGTATCCTTATAAAAAAAACACAGAATATGTGTCAGACAAAGCATTACAGAAAATGCAATAGTATTTCTTGATTGTAATTTGTGGGGATTCTTGTTATTAAAACTAAGAAGCATACCTCAAGGTCGAATTTTGTGGACCTTTCAGGATATTATATGAAGCTCAGCAGTGTCTTCAAATTATTCAACCTGAGTGTCTGTGACAAGGATGTGCCTGTTCAATTTTTGCCTTTTCTTTTCAGGAATTATATAATTTTGTTTTTCCCAAAGAAACAACAAAGAGATGTTAAAAATTAAGTTGCTTCATTGTTCTTTCCAGCATTTCTTTGATAAGCTATTACAGTAATATAAACACCTTAATTATCACTCTTTTGATCATTTTGGTACCAAGAAAGGCATCAAGAGATGACAGTACCTGAGATATCCTAGAGGCTTGATTGTCTGTTATAAATTTCCTTACAGTAGCATTGCTATAGTAGAGTTTGTGTCAGCAGTTTCATTATAATGCCATTTTTCAAGAGGTGATAACTCAACTGTAAAGGTTGCTGTAAGCTCAGCAAGGTCACAGTTCTCAAAGCCAGTTTATTTAAATTATCAAAATATGATAAATTAAATAAAGTAATTCAAATTATATAAATATTTAAAGTTGATCATGAAGAACATATAGTTAGGAATTCAGAATTATCTATTGTAGTTACTTGTTCATTTTCTAATCGAACCCATTTTCAGATGTCTTTTATAACTGTGATATTGTTACATATTTTAATTCCAGAGCAGCATAGAAAAGTTCACTCGTTATTCTCTGTAAAACCACTTACTGTCTTCCAAACAAAAAACACCTCCAAATGGAAGCTGACAACTGGTGTTCATACTTGGACAAAATATTTCATGTAGTTAACCCTCACTTTATGATACTGGATAAATGTATAATCTTTCTGTGTGTTTTAAACTCCCAAGCATATAGACAGATTATTGTAGAGGATAGTGAAGAAATGTTTTAAAAGTTAAATATGATCATCATTGTTGCTTATATATCAAATGAACTTCCGAAAAGCTTGCAACTACCTACTTTTGGAAACGACTTTGATGAATGATGTCTGACACATGTAAGAATTTAATGTTGTCTAGGTGTGTTGTTTTTATTCTTGATTCATCCCTGAATTGATCTTCAAAGCAATACTTAATTCTAACTTCTGGTCTCTGAGACATCCTGAATGGGTCTTTGTATTTCAAATATGCTTCTGAAAAGCTAATTTTTTAATAATATCTGGGTTGTGACATTCTCAGAAGCTCCTCTTGACAAATTGATTTAATGGGCTTTTGATAGTTTGGGAGTCTCATTACATGCACTTCCATATGAGTATGGCATAAACCTTGAAATCTTATTGACCATGTTAAAAATATTAGACGAATTTGACTCTAGAGAAAATGCCTAAATTCACCCCCCTCAATTATGTGACCAAAGACTACAGGTAAATAATGTAGGAATACTAACCCTCTTAAAACTTCAGTTTGAAACTTCTACTCCTATAAAATGACCTTTTAATGTATCGTGCAATGAGAAATATCATGTCTTATGTAATAAACCTGATTGATTCTTAAATCAGTTTAACTGTTCCATTTCTCAGAACTGATTGCATGTGGTCATCTCAGGTTTAGATAGCTCTCAAGGTATAGAGTATCTCCACTTCCACACTTACAGTGTTACCTGTCAGTAACACTCAGATATCAAGAACTTATAACAAAGTGTTGGAAGGAGTGGGTGGACTTGAAGTGACATGTGGAGATGACACTGAGGTAACTTAACAGTGATCATACAGACTTTAATCTGTAAAATATTTTTTGCATTTAAGTGTATGAATAATTCAGACAAACACTTTAGGCAATTTAACCTTGCTAGAACACCACATCATGTATACATGCTTGGTGTGCCCTATCCCCTTGTTTAGGACAACTACTGTGGATGATTCTTTGAGCCTGATGATTAGTTCTGAATATTGGGCTTACAGTGCTGAAATTGCCAAAGAGATGTTTAAAGAAGAAACATGGATCAAGTAAGGCAAATAAATGATAAAGTGAATTAAATATTTGCATTTATTATATAACCTAAAACGACATTTTACATTTAATTATTTTTTTAATGCCGCCTAATAGATGTGATGCAAATGTTGATAGATTCATGGTGGACTGGGTATCTCTTCACAGGAGCTTTGAATGTGAGTGGATTAAATATAGTAGGTTTTCTTTTAAATTAATTAAAATTACTTTCAGTGGTAAGAAGCTGATTCCTGTTGAAAGCCATTGGGTTCAGTGGCCTTACTTCCAGTTAAATCACCAGGAGTCCACCTCACAGAGCATTTTCTGCTCAGGACAAGGCAGAGACAATTAAAAAAATTTAATCCAAAAATCTTGGTTGCCTCCACTCCCAGTTATGTCTTATCTTCCATCAGTTTTTATTTACTGTTTCAGTCAAGACAGTTCATTAAATCATTAGAGACTTTCACAGATATGGAGGTCACAATATGTACATTTTGAACAATTCTTTGAATGTATTATATCTTTTATTCTTTTTTTTCCAACACTACCTCAATGGGCCGTCTGGTGCTAGAGAGTGTCATCTACAATATTACCTTTTACCCTTGCCTTTATTGATTATACATCAAAATATACAGCATCCATAATGTAAAAAAATATGAGTTTTAAGAAAGGCAGACTATTTTCTGAAGTTATGATCCTTTTAGAATGACCCACTGCATGGACAGTTTGGCATTTAGGGGTAGCCATAAAGAATGGCACAAAGGTATAATGAGCCCCTAAAGAATGACTGTGATGTGTGCAACCCTCAGTACCCATACACATACAGACAACTTGATATAGACACAAAATATTTGCCCCTCTGAATGTTCAAGTTAAATCTTTCTTTGAGATTTTTTTAAAATTTGTGTTGGATTATTTAGTTTGAACTAGTCATACATTACTATTATTATTATTATTATTATTATTATTATTATTATTATATTTCAATGCATATAGGGTAAAATAGATTTTTTGCTTAAAATTTATCTTACCTCGAATTAAAAAAAATATTAATTTGGTTTAAAGGGATAATTTTTAAATGAAACATTTATCTTCTAGCCTCCATGTCACTTTAATATTAAAAATGTGTTTACTATTTCTTCCAATAAATATTTCATTGCGGAAAATGAATCACAAATATACACATTTTATTAATGGTACATTTAAAAATAATAGTATTTTATACACGGTATATTCAAAGTCTAATAATATAGGAAAGCAACCACATATTTTTTCTACAATTTTTTTCTACATTACTGTAATTAATGTAGAAAATTACATTAATGTAATTTCTACTATGAAATAACACATATTTCTATTTGAAAAACTTTCAGACAAAATTAGGTGATCAGATTGTTTTTATTGTATGTTATATTGTTAACTATTTAACAAGAATTCTTTTGCAGGTTATCGTGAATTTTTCCATCAGTGAGCAATAGTTAAATAGAATGCAAATGAAAAATAAGAAGTTCAGCATTACTAAAGTGGGTCTTTGTTTCTGTATGATGTAACAATGTTACTATTTACAATAGTAATATTGGGCATTACACACAGCACAAATATTCTATATTTTGTTAATACTGTTTTGTTAGTGTCAAAATAGCTAATATTCAACCCCTCCATTTATGTATGAGAAGTATGATAATTTAATTAACGTTTAAATTCTAGAAGATGCTGAAGATCCCACATAATCCAATTATGTTTTATTCAATTCTTTAAATAGCAAACCACTTTGCTATAATTATGCTTAATCCCCTGATTTTTCTCCTCAGCTGTTTATCAAAGGTCTGTATGATATCTTTGAGGAAATCATACTGGCGCATAATTATCAGCAATCCCCAATGGAATTAATGCACTAAATAGTACTCAATTATGAGCAACATTGCACTGCTGAATGGGTTAGTTTGGAAGAATGCAATACATAGTATCAAGTTTCTGAGCCACTTTCCCCAGAGTTTTTGAGAAGAGAAGACAATTTGGGAAGAGGAGACAGTTATTTCTCCTACTAACTGATACTGAACAAAGAAATGCAAAGATGGAAGCTAGAACTGATTCAAAAAAAAGAACTGCAACCAGGCCATTAAAATTCAATGTTTATTGAATTTTAAATATTAGAAATTACTTTCAGTAGTATCATATTCTCATATAAATATGGGCACTGAGCACAGGGTCCCTAAGGATGTGGTCACAACACCAAACCTGACAGAGTTCAAGAAGCATTTGGACAACACCCTTGGGCACATGGTGTGACTAGGAGATGGTCCTGTGCAGGGCCGGGTTGGACTTGATTATTCTTGTGGGTTTCTTCCAACTCAGCACATTCTATGATTCTGTGATATAGTAAAGTGCTATTAGTATCTGTAATGTTGGAACTTTGACATGCTAAAATTATAATTTCATTGTTTTATAGATAAAGGAAGTACATGCATAATTGTGTCATACTCTTGAAAACTGTCAAAGAAATTATCAAATTCACTTTTTTCATTGTGTGCTCTTTCTAAACAGTCCATCATATGTAGGATGCTCTGTTTGCAGGAATGTCCATCACCTATTCAAGAAGTTCAATATTACATGTAACATTAGATTATTATGGACATCCTATTGCTAGGTTAAATACTGTCTCCTTCTGCAGTCTTATACAAACCCAGCATCTCGCCAGACTGAGTCATAAAACACAGAGAAGGAAAAAACTGAAGCTCCAAACTTGAAAATAAGGGCCTATTGTTCATATCCTCACATTGCTGACAAAAGGTGCACTATTTTAGAAGGATGTTTATCAAACCTTAAAAAACTGTCATTCACCTTGTGAGAATTAAAGTTTTTCTAGTTTTAGAAATGTTAATTCTTGCCCAACCATGTAATAAAATGTGCAATAAGAATGCCTAATGATCCCTAAGTAAAAACATCAAGAAATAAAAAGATGATTTTAAAGCTTATAAGTGTGTGTCAAAAAGAAGTTAAGAAAGAAGTCACATAATTTTCTTCTCACTTTGATAACCTATATGCAGTGCTGCAATACAGCAGGAAGGAACATTTTTGTTTTTCTAACTGTGACACTGTAACATGTAGCAATCTTTTGCGTGTTATTTTTCATGTCTGTGAAGTAAGGTGTGGTGAAGAAAGGAGTGACTTCACCATTACTTTCAGTTTTGTAACCTTAGATAATCCTTTCAAAGCTGAAATACAGACACCACGCCTCCCCACCACTGCCAAATTTGCAATTGGTGGGATGGAGAATCTTAGGTTCACCCATCCTTGTCTGAAACAGAATACATGTCAAGGTAGGCTCCTTTAGCCGTCAAGACAGTCAGAAGTCATGGGTATCTGGAGTAACATATATTTTCATCATTCTCCACTGACTCCAGTGAGGGCTGAGTGTGAGTTAAAGTTAATCCTAGCTTTAGGATTCAACATTAGATATGTCCAGGCTGAATCCAGAGACAAAGGTCATGGTCTGTCAGCCAATCTGTCATAAGTACTTTAGATGAAAATCTTAGAATTTGCTTGGTCATATGTCCTGCCATGTTGTTTTTCAGTCATTGTCTTTTTGATGGAGAGTGGAAAGGCAAAATGTTATGGGTTCACTTCACTACTTTTTTTCAGGGACATAATCTTCCTTCTGAAAACATGCCTGGAAACAAGTGTGTTTGCCTGAATTTCAAGTTTGACTCAGGAGACATAATGTAAAATTCTGAAGAAAAAAAGATTTATTTGAATAAATACAAAAATTTTAACAGATGTTTACTGAGAAAAAGTTAGATTTAATTTGTCTTGCATTAAATATCACATTTACTCCAATCTCTGTTCTGAAAAAACTGTTTGGACACCTCATTATCTTCACTCTTTTATTTCTAAGGACATATTGCTACTTCATGAGCACCCTCTTACTACTCCACTTCCCTGTCTTGGTTTAGATAGACAGGTATTTGCCAGGGAGGGTTGGAGTCTCCCTTGAAATGTAAGCCCCCCCCCACCCCCGCCTTTTCCAAATTATTATAAATTTGCAATTAAAAGGCTGTCAGGCAAAGATTTTGGGAATAGGTATAGCAGTTCTTTACTAGGGAGATATAAAAAAATACAGATGTTGTAGTACAGAAGAATAAGCAAGCAAGCAAACAAACAAGAATCCTAGAAAAACCCTGACAGAATCAGAAATACAACCTGACACCCTGT
>VXBN01009186.1:2881907-2970662 GCA_013397395.1 Sinosuthora webbiana
GACACTGACCCATTTGGGCAAAGATAAACAATTCTGCTCCACCCAGATGGAATAGAATAACATGTTCTTTACAAAACCCACAACATTCCCCAAATATATATCTGTATTTAATGTCCATTACCACTCAGTGTAGTAGAAATGAAATAGTCCTTCATTTGTTACTTATTCTGAAAATAAGAAAAAATATTGTGTCAAACTCTCACTGTTTTTACTGCTTTCTCCCATTGTTTCTAAATAGGAAACAGAAACCTAAAGAATTTACTGAAATTGAAAATTAAATCAATTTAGGACATCAGGCAACATGCAGGGTAAAAGAAAAAGCTTTCATGGAATTTAAAAAAAAAAAGGCTGATATAAAGGAAAACAGACACATGTCACTTCAAATTCCAAACTTCCTAATGAGGTGATATGAGGGTGTGACTGTCAAAGTGGAAATAATATCACCTGCCAGTTTGATGCCATCCATGATCATATTTTATTGAAGGAAATTTGAGCGTGAAAGAAGTAGATTCGGTATTGATTATGATCAAAAAGCTTCTGGCCAGAGTGGTGTTAGTTGGCTGTGTCACAGCAGCAATTACACAGCACTGGTCCCTGGAGACTTTCACCTACTTGTTAGATGAAATCAATAATACCCAGACAAGCACTGAAATGACATTTTAATGTTTACAAAGAACATTTACACTTCAGGGCTGCCTTTGAAAAAGTTTCTAACAGTGATGGAGAGGGCAAATGGAGGGCTCTGTATAGCAGGCAAAGATGCTTGCTTTCAAACCAAGTTATTAGCTGTCATTGGAGGGGGCTTTGCAAAGACTGTATGCAGCTATCTAGGATAATGGATAATTTTGACAGAAACAAACTGTTTGCAAGTGTTTTGAGGGCATGATAATGAACAATTATGAGAAAGGAGAGAAGTTGGAGGCAGCTGCACCTTTTTACCCCAAGAGATGGTACAACCCAAGATGATGGGATCAAAATACATAATGTGGCAAGTGGGAGCAGTTAGCTACATTTCCTCTCAGTGCTGTCTCTTTTTATTACAAGAAAAAGATACATTTTAACTTCAACTTCTTTTATGCAGAATGAAACTTGGCAGATAGAAATCTGACTTAGGTTGCTTTTAATGCCTTTATTTCAAGACAGCTATAAATTCTGCTGGAAATTCAAAGTCACAAATATTCCTCCATGTTTTTTTCTGAAAATTCTCAAATGCCAGATAATGAGACTGAGGCATCCAGGCATGTCAAACAAGGTACTCACTTTGCCTCTTTTGTGGCTTAACTCCAGTAACAGCTAAGCCCAACAAAAGTGCTTCCCCACTTTCTTCAAATGGTTGTGTTGAGAATTGGAAGAGAAGTGAGAAAACTCATGAGTTGCGATAAAAACCAGTTATATAGGGGAAAAAAAAAAAAAAAAAAAAAAGCAATTCATTTACTGCTTTCAATTATTAGGCCAGTGCTTAGTCATCTCCGTACAATTGCTGAGAAAATTAACTCTATCATATCCAAAAGGAGAAAAGGAGTATATCCCCTTCAATTTCACCATGACTTAGGAAAAAGGCTGCTAAGTCCTTGCATTTTGCCTCAGTGTCTCTGTGCTGCAGGAAGAAAGAGATTCTTGCAGCCTGGGATCAATTGGCTCTTCATAAAAATCTGATTTAATCCGTATTCCTATTTTTAATGAAAGTTCCTGGAGTAATAGGATAGTGTCCAATCCCAGCTCAACCTTCTTATTGAAACTAGGCCAACAAAGCCCCTCAAATATTTTGACATTCCTGATGTAAAAAGAAGTTAATTGCAGTTTATTTTGATTATTGTAGGTAAAAATATTTCACTACTTATTTCTTCTATTAAAAAAAAAAAAGCTAAAATTAAACATGAAAAGAAATGGGATTATCAGAATCTTTCCCATTGCAGCATAATATTATACATGTAATTTAATTTCTGAACATGAAGAAAGTACCAATTCAAGATATGTTTTTCCATACTTATACATCAGTGTATAAATAGAGTATAGACTCTAGAGTGCATGTGCTGGGCAGGTTATTCTCTCATAATATTTTTTTTTTTCTTCAGGTAGAAAGATATATTGAAAAACAAAATAAAATAGGTACATTTAATCTGCAGTAATTCAGATCTGTAACAGTGTTTGTCGTGTGTTAGCTCAAAAAATGCAGCTTTACAAAATACAAGCAAAAAATTCAAATATCTGGCTTTTAAATGAATCTGATTAGATGGACAAGTGATATGAAAAATGTCTAATGCCCAGTTGAACTATGCGAGTTCTGTCACAGTTCTGCCAGGGTGAACTGAAAAGAGCCATTAATGATCAACCTCATGCAATATTCACTGCTGTTACATCAAATGGGTCTGTTTGTTATACTAACATAGCCAGTGCCAAGAACACTGCTGCCTTACAGTTCAGTGAACAATGGTAAATCAGTCAACGACTGCCCTCTGGAATTACTGCATCTACCAAAACATTTTTCAAGCATCAACAGAATCCCAACTTTCCTAGCTTGTCCAGGAGGTGCAGGGGAACAAAGAACAATGTAATTTCTGCTTGGTTTTTAATAAGCAAATTGAGGAGGCAGGGAACAGGTTTTTTTCTTTTCCTCTATGACTTTATAACTCACAAATAAATAGAAAGAAATCTCTGGAGTTAAATTTTTCAATATTCTTCTTGTTTGCTTTTTCCCTCTGGAAGGGTTTAATCAACTACAGAGGACTTAACATACTTATGCTTAAGAATTCAGTTTATCTCTTTCATAGAAACGTGGGTATAAGTCTTACAAAAAATATGTGAAGTCTGCACGGCCTTAGACACAGTTGTGTCTTTAAGACCTGGTTTGAGCACGCCCATTTTCAATGTTAAGGTTGGGTACTCCCTTGTGGTCTCTGAATGGCCTCCACCATCACAGCCTTTATTTTCTCTAATGGAGTTGTATCAGTCAAACTGCTTATGACAAAACAAAGGTTAAAAAGTACCCCAGATGAGCAACTCAAAAATTGTGTGTACAACTAGGAAGAGAAAGTTCTTCTCAGTTTCAAACTGCATTTTATATTTGTTTATTTATCACTTTGGAGGAAGAAAATACTTACGAATTAAGTAACAACAAACCCCTTAGACAAGGTATTTAACACAGTACTGTGCATTCTCTCTCACAACGCATCTCTCTGATGTGGTGTAACCAGGGAAAGCCAGAGTTTATATTTGCCCTAAAAAACACAACAAATAAAATGTATCCATCCCCCCACCCCCAAATAGTAAGCAATTCACCTGTTTTGTCATAAAGAATAAAGACTTCAAAAAAGTGACTTTAAAAGGCACCCTTTGGACAGTCACCTTTTTGAATGACAGTGTGCCATGATTAAATAAAATTAGTTTCTATAAAATGAATTATAACCTTAAAAATAAAGCAGTTCATAAGGATGTTCGTTATGAAGCCAATAAGACCACGTATTAAAATGCTTATTATAATTCTGGATGTGGATGCCTTTTCAATCTGGAGTATTAGTAAAACAGGTTTTTGTTAGAAAATACTTTTGCAGTTAAAATATTATTTTTAGATTTTCATTAAAGAAAATATATTTTTCCTTTCATGTATTATTTCTTACAAAAATCAGGATTCTATATTTCCCACAGGTTGCAGTATTTTGCATTCATTTTGTATTCCAATAGCTGTAGGTGGTTGTGTACATTAAAAAAAAGAATATTAACACGACATCCATCAATGAACTAAATCCTAGATCTATTGAAGTGGGCACCAGGAGCTTCTTATTCTCAAGAATGTGTATCATCAGAACTGGATGTAATCCTGAAAAATATTCAAGTCCATTCAGACTAGCAAAAGAAGGTGTATCACTGCCAATTTTTTGAGTAATGCCTTTAAAATATTTGGGGTTTTTTGTTTGTTTGTTTGTTTTTGGTTTTGTTTTGTTTTGGTTTGGTTTTTTTTTTTGGGTTGGTTGGTTGGATGATTTCAGGTTTTTTAGGGTTTTTTTTGGGTTTTTTTGGGGAGGTTTTTTTTTATTTTGGTTTTGTTTTTTGGTTTTGGGGGTTTTTTTGGGGTATTTTTTGTTTGGTGGAGGACTTGTGCTTTTGAAAAGAAGCTCCTCATCACCTCTAATTTCTAACTTGTCTTTGAGGAGCAAATAAGCTGCTTGCTAACCTAAATATGACTATCTGGGCTACTCAGAATTATTTAATTAAGTTTACAGAAACAGTATTTGATTCTAAACAGTTTTTCATTTGAAAATAATTTTGGAGGAGAAGAAGGTGGCAAACAGAAAGATGATTATGAAAATGAAAAATTAAAAGATAAAAAATCCTAATTACATACTGTCAAGTACTCCCAACACTCCATTATTTTTAATATGCATTGTCATTTATGTTTTTGTTACTTAAATGTAAATAAAAATTCAGAACACTCTACATAAGAAATAGAGGCAATAAATATTTCTTTTGCACCAACATATATGGCTCTGCAGGACACGAAGTATTTATGGATCAAGCCCATTTAATTCAGGGTGCAAGGGTTGTCATATTTTGCTCCTTGGGAAATAGTCTGATGAAGTAACTAGTATCCTGTTTGAAACTTTGTGACCATTTTTAAGGAAGAAGCCTCAGGTTAGAGTAATACGACTTTGTCATGTCACTGACATGATTTCTAGAATAAGATGAACATGTGTTAAATAAAACCAGCTGATAATAATTTGACACAGTTTTGTGTGTGTTTGAGACATCCTGTGGTAATGTGATTCATATGCGTCCATGCGTGTGCATCCAGGTTTTTTTCCCTAGAGGAACAGCACCATCTCAATTGTAGAGAACCTAAGGAGATAATTTGGTCCAGTTCCCTGCCCAAATCAGACGACAGTTTGGAGTCAGAGCAGGTTGCTCAGTGTCTTGTTGAATTTTAAATGTTTCCAAGGACAGGGATTCCACAACCTCTGCAGCCAAACTGTCCTAAGGTCTAAACCTCTTTCCAGTTATTCTTTTTTCCCTTTTATTGAATCAGAACTTCACTTGAAGTCTCTTGTCTTTCTGCTGAGTGTCTCCAAGTACAGTCTGTCTCTGACTCTTCACAGGTCCCGTTAAGTTTTTGAAAATAACATTAATATCTTTTAATTTTCTCTTTTCCAAATCCAATAAACCTGATCTCCTCGTTTGTTTATGTCCTCCAGCCCTCTACCCATCTTGGGGATTTTCCTCTGGAACTGGTGCAGTTTTTCAATGTCTATTGTATGGAGAGCCCAAACTGGATGCAGTTCTCCAGATGTAGCTTAGTGAGTACTGAATACAGATGAAAAAATATTTCCTTCCAGTCCTTGTATGTGTTCTTGGTGCTGCAGTCCAGTATATGATTAATATTCATCACCAAAAGGCATTGCTGACACATGTCCAAAGTATTGACTGCTATGACTGCCATGTAGTTTTCTACAGAGCTGTTTCCTAGTCACTTTGTACCCAAGATTTAAGAATGGACTTAATCCATCCTAGGCACAAGACATTGTATTTCCTTTACCAAACTTTGTGATTCCTGCTAGCTCAATCCTCTAGCTTCCTACAGCTGCAACCCTCAATTTGTTTCCACTTACAAATTGCTGAGAAAAGTTCCATCCCATCATGTTGTTGAGGCACTTTGATCCCTACACTGATCTTCTATTTTGAATAAAAGGGGAAATGCCTTACTTAGACTGAAAGAAAATTAAGGCCCTACTTCTATGAAATAGATGCTCAAGGTGGGGAGATAGTTCCTCAATGATTTCCTAATGGAGAGAATGGAGAGGAGTGAAGTCATATCTTTATAGGGCCCAGAAAGTCTTATACTAGACTGGTACAACCGGACATAACTCTGGGAAAAGCTACCTAAGAATTTGTCCTAGGTGTCACTAGGAAATCCAGACAAGAGGTACAAATCCAGGACAAAACTAGTTTAATTACCTAAAAAGATTGCAATGCTATTGTTTTTAAGTTAGCTGTAGACTTCAGCAGTTTCAGAGTTTTACCCAGGTAACTGAAAGTATTCAATTTCATGGCAACATTCGTTAATTGTTCTGGTGAAAATTAGCAGGTGCCTGTCACATCCAGAGGTCTTTAATAATTTTCTTTTAATTGCTTTTAAGAAGACTTGAAGTTAATTGAAACAGTAACAATAAACTGCATATGTTTTTGTTTGCTTTTTTACTTAACCTCTAATCCTAGTATGTATAGAATTTAGGTATTCTAAATTGTCCAGTATACATGTATTCTAGACTTTATACACATTTCTGAAAATGTTTAGAATATTTGGTTTGATTTGTGTGAGGTTATTTTATTTGATTTAGTTTGGGTTTTTTTCTTATTCAGACTGGTTAGATTTAGTTTGGGTTTTTTTCTTATTCAGACTGGTTATTCTACTACTTATTCTAGTAATGATTGCTTCCCATATTTTACTGAATGTGTTTGGATTTTAAGTTTTCAGTCCAGATTCTGCTAGGCTTTTTGGAAGGTCTGCTGTCACCTGCAAAGACAGAAGGCTTTCCATGAAACAGCTGGCTGATTTTTATACTGTTCAGTCTTTATATGGCCTAAAAATGCATTGGATTTTTCCAGTTGGGTTACCACCAGGGAAACTTCTCATTCAATATTAGCATTCTACCAACATGTTTCTTAAAATAGCATTTCTTTGACAAGATCAGTAACTCCAACAGAAAAATATTTGCGGTTCCCCAAGGTTCTTAATATAATTGTAAAAAAAATGAATTCCATTTTCATTCCTAACTGAAAAGTAGTACTTCAATCTAAAAATAAGTTTTATTTGCAATATGAGCTTTACATGAAGTAAAAACTTGGTCAGTGAATAATAAATACTACTGGAAGCCTTAAATCAGGTATGCAACCATCTCCTTCTGCTAAAATTTGTACTCATTGCAGCACAAACCTGAGAAAATTTATTTCCATTTTTTATGATAATTAAGTAATTTTGCTTAATTCTGTAATATCTGAAAACAGATATTTCTTGTGCAAAATAAAAAATAACTCTCTGATCAATGTTATCATGGTGAATATTTAAATAAACAATAATTATGGGAAATTTACTTTATAACAGAATTAAAATTAATCCTTTTTTCCATATGAAAACTTGCAGGACAATAGCAGAATGCCATTACAGAGATGCTGAATGCATTAGTGGAAAGAGAGCATTACTCTTCAAATTGTTCATGACAGAGTTGCACCAGCAGGCCAACAAATTATCCATCTGTGATATAGCTGCTCAAAGATGAGACAAAAATACATTGCTTTTTTGAGACTCCATCAGTAAAATCAGAGAAAATAATATTCAAATGAATCTTCATTTCTGATTCTTCTGAACCTTTTATAGCAAAACAAAAGTTAACCTCATACGTGATCAGGAAGACTGAAAATGTGTGGTTGTTTCATCTTGTGATGCCTTAGTAGCAAATATTTGCTTTTCTCTGATTCTTTGTCTCATCTACTCTAAATCCTAAGATAATGTAAGAATGGAAGCATGGAAAAATCCCCATTGCCATATGGAGATATTGAGTGCTGAAAGACCTTCTCCAACTTTTTAAAAAGGTAGATACACAGAAAATCGTTTTAATTGAAATCACTGAGATACTTTAGTACTTTAAGCTTTTCATGAATGTCACAATTAGACCTGGCTTTATCTCCTCCATCTTTGTTATTTCAGAATCTCTTCAGGAAAGATATTAGAATGTATAATTTGTTGGCCTCTTCTCCAGATCTTGCTTTTCCTCTGACAGTGCAGTGTTTTCAACAAATGGTCATGACCATGAGATGAAGAGCTTATCTGAAGTAAACAATTAAAAGATTGTTGTTTTTCTTCACCAGATCACACAGACAAAAAAAAAGTTACAGTTTCTGTCAGCCATCTCCTGCTGTCAGCTATCTCCTGCTGTTTGAATGGTGAATCATTGCTCTGTGACTGAAAAGAGTTCTTGTGTGCATCACTGAGGGAAGAAGAAATCATGGCATAATTTGCACATTCATAATTGAGACATTTAAAAAAACTTTTAATTCTTATTTAAATGATAAAGTAAATGGTCATTTATTCTATCTTCCTATATTGCTCACATAGCATTTATGACACTGAAAGCTAGACTCCATTGCTACACTTTCATCATCTGAGAATTTGGGGTATCAGTTTCACTTGCTTGAAAGTCAATCCTCAGAACCTATTTTCAGCCATGATATTTACTCCCTCTTCACACCAACATACAGCCCTGTGAGCAGGAATGTTGCCAAAACTAACAGCTAAGCAGGAATACATTTCTAAATGTGAACCAGGAGGTGCTTCAGATAACAGGAGCAAGAACCAGCCCAGTGACAAGACAGCACCTCCTGAATATCTGTATCTACAGAAAGAATGATGCTCTCTAGCAGTAATTAGGGGCTTAATTATTTTAAAAAACATGCAACCACGGAGGACACATTTGTGGCCTAATAGAAAAATCTGCTACACCCTGAAAGAAAACAGAAAAAACACACCTAAGTCTTAAAAATTGCATCAAAGGGGGAGTTACACAATATTTGAATGTAACTGAATATATTAATTAGGCCTGATTAGCTGCTGATGTTCTAGTTATAGTCATTATGCTCATTTTTTAGATACAATACTTCTGAAAAAGGTGAAAAATATTCAGAGAGGAAAGTGAACTTGCCCTTTTACATTTTTCCTTCACGAACAAATACCACAGGTAAATCCTGCTAAAATATTAGCTCCTTGGGCCAGGAATAACATTTTTCCTAAATGTCTGATTCAGTTCTGTGCATAGGAAAGCTGAATTCTGTTATATTAAAACAATAAAATACAAAGAAAAAATTCACTGAGAGATTCATGAATGAATCATTTGCAATAAAACATATTACAGTATTTTACTCCTCAAATAAATAAGTTTGTTCCTCACAGAATATTCAATGGTGGAGCAGAGTAAATACATTAGTTTGAAATAAGTGTGAAAGTGTAGATTCTGTATATAAACAATATAACTGATAATAATAGTGGCAATAATATGATTGATTAACAGTCTAGGTATCAAATAAAAGCAAACTAATTTGAAAATGTGTGGAGTGTTTTCTTCCATCACATCATCATTATTTAATAGGATTAATATTGTTTGGACATTTATTCATGTATCAATCCTGGAATACATTTAAATTTCCATTCATTTTAACCATAATAAGATGCTGGAATAAAATACAGGAATTCTCTTAATTTTCAGAAGCCAGAAAAAGACTTTTATGTTTAAGTAGATGGTCAGTTTTATAACTGAAAATAATTGAAAATTTGGCTTATTCATGCAGAAGCATACACCTTAAGTACAGGCAACTGAACTGTAGGTAATATTTTGAAAGTTCCCAATACTTCACTGATGTCTTCCACGAAATTATGTTTGCTGATGAAGTGGTTTTGTGTATGAATTATATATCTACTAAGCGTCATTAATCTAAAGATATGTCGTGTGTAAGCCACATCTCAGGAAAATTTTAACAGTGTGGGAATTGTGAATAGCATCTTATTGTCTTCTTATTTTCACTTTGTCTGTCTTTTTAGCCTAAAAGATTTTTTATTAAGAGGTTTTCATTAGCTGGTACATAACCTAACTGTGGAAGAGATATTAGACAATGATATAGTCCTCATAAATTAAGAATATATATTAATAGGTTAAAAGAGAGTAAGAACCCTTCCAATTTATTCAAATATTTAATCTAACATTGATTCATAAAACATGCCCAATAGCAGTCCATATTAATGCCTTCCCTGGTGGCATTTTTATTCTTTCATATCCAGCCTTGAAATCTGTTAATCAAGCTAGATACTTATAAAGAGTGAGCTGTATTTATCTGTATGATACCCCTTATTTTGAACCCAGAATTTCAAGTGCAACACTCTATAATCTCTGTAATTGTGATTTAAGGTAGAAATGCACTGCTACAAGGTAAGCTGATTTGGCTGCAAAGGTACACATTGAAGTATTAAACTATAATGTGCTAGCTCAATCCTTTTACTCTTTTTCCATTAACACTTGAATGAAAAAAAAAGAAACAGAATGTGTCATTTGTATAACAGTATACTACTTCAGTGTTATTTTTACTATATATTTTGGTATTCAGACTTTGGACAACTCAAGCCATCTAAAATGTTATGCTCTGGGTAAAACAGATGTTTCTGTTGATGTTTATGTGCAGTTTCATCTTCTCTTAACAGAGATACACAATTCCATTTCTGAAACTCTCATAATTATTGTTATTAACAAAGTCCAGTTTGTTTTGATTTTATCTAGCTGTAACTGTTAAGGTAATGTAAGAAGCTAAAAACAAAGAACAAATTTTTTTGAGTAGACCAAATAAGGGCATAACACTGACAAATTAATTAAATTAAAATTTAAAAAAACCCATCAAAATAATAATAATACATTAGGTATAAATCACAATTGATACATTTTGCAATGGCAAACTAGAAGTGATTAATTTCCAAATTGTTCTTGGCTATAAATTACATTTAATCCTGATCAAGCATATTAATTTCTAACTCAACGAATTCCTCACTAAATCAGTTTCACAAAATGAGGAATAAGGTAAATACAGAAGATGGCCAGTGAAGCCAGTGAGAGTTTTCCTAAATGAAAGGCAAAAAGACTCATTAAAATTTCCGCAATTTAGCCATGTTTAAAATGAATAAAAGATTTACCATGCTGATAAGATTTCTCTGCTCAAAACTTGTTGCCATGCATTATTTTATAAGAAATCACAGACTTGACTGGCATTTGCTTTTAATTTGACAATTATAAAGGAGCATCTTAAAATTGCTGCTCAAAACAATTATTTTCTTGAATTAGCTAGACCCATCTTTTTTCCTTTGGAAACCTAGAAAGTAGAGATAATTGATTCAAACCAGCAACCCTCTCTTTCAGTTATGAGCAATGTAATTGAGAATGGACAACAAAATTAAGTAGCTGTCACAGTTTCCTCAGCTATTGGCTTTGAAATTCAAGAGATGTGCAACTTACAATTTATGTGCAACCTGCTGCTACTGTGACCAAGTAACATCACAGTTTAGTGAATAATTCAACATGATAATTCAACATGTAAACAGAATTTTATGAGGAAACAAAAGAATCAAGGTATTTCTTTTTAATGTAGAGGTTTCCCCATGGTATCTACACATGTATTGTCAGCATTTATCATCCAATACATCTTTGCACATTCTGTTCTCATGCAATGTTGCTATTATTTGTTTTACTAAGGTACTATGTCCATGGCATTGATATAGAAATTTTTTTTTGCTTATTTCAGTGAGTCAGTGATACTGTGGTTAAATCTGTATAAAAGATTGTCTACACTGAAGGCTTATACTGTGAAGGACTGCAAAATTAGAGAGCTACAGATCCATAAATAAAACTCTTCAACTTTAGGAATGTCACAAAGTGCTCTGACTCTTGCAAATTGGAATTCTTTTGCTCATTCATTTTATTGTAAGTTATGAGTAGAATATTAAATGTTTGACCTTCATTAGTGTCTTGTAAGCCTTGGGCATTAAGGTTTGGTCTTCTTTAGGATAATCCCCAATTCTGGTTATTTTGACAGCAGGTATAGTTAATATCTATTATTTTCCTGCCTTGGTTTAGATAGACAGGTATCTGCCAGTGAAGATTGGAGTCTGCCTTGGAATGTAAGCCCCTCCCTCGCCTTTTCCAAATTATTATAAATTTGCAATTAAAAGGCTGTCAGGCAAAGATTTTGGGAACAGGTATAACAGTTCTTTACTAGGGATATAAAAATACAAATGTTGTAGTACAGAAGAATAAGCAAGCAAACAAACAAGAAATCCTAGAAAACCCTGACAGAGTCAGGAATACAACCTGACACCCTGATGGTCAGGGTGTTGGAAGCAGTCCAAAGTAAGCCCTCCTGGAGTGGCAGATGTGGTTGTGTTGGAGTAGAGATGGTTTCGTCAAAAAAGGGTCCAATAATGGTGAGATGGTCTTCGTCCAGGGATCCGGTGGAAAACTGGATGACTGGTGACACCTGTGGCTCCTTTTTATCTAGGTGAAGATGGTTTGGCTCCTCCTCCCTGGGTGGAGCATCTTACAATAGTATGATGTCATATGTCATGTCACTGGTGAGCTTTAATGGTCCATTAACAGAAGATATCCCCAGGGGGGTAGTGGAACAATGAACAGAGATAAGCAACACGGCACCATCTGACAAGCAACACTGACCCATTTGAGCAACACTGCTCCACCCGGTTTCAATAGATGGAATTGAATAACACTTTTTCAGTTACAAAACCCAAAACATCTCCCTTCCCCAATTCTCTTTTAAAAATTGATTAACTGCTTTCTTTTCTGCTATGGTTTCTTGCTTTAAATTGTATACGACGAGATTTTTGAGGGCAATTTTGCAAACTTAAAATAGATCATTCATCTAAAATATTTTTAACCTAGTACATAAACCTGTCTATAATATTTTTGATTATTCCTTTGGGTTTCTGGGGCTAACATTTTGAAGATGCAAGTAGCAAGATCATGTTTGGAGAGCAAATTTATCTACCTTCTCCACTTCTCACAATTCACATTGTTTGTTCTTTTTTGGCCTCAAATATTGCCAATATTAAAACTTTATCTTATTTCAGATACTGTAAAGTCCTATCTTTTTCTGATTGTACCCTTGCCATAGGCCACTTAGTAATAGGGTGGATGAAGTTATAGATATGTGGTTAAAAATAGCTGCAGAAAAATCTTATAATAGGTCTTTCACACAATTACTGTAGCAATTATCTTGTCTATGGTAGAAAATCTTTGTAACCAATACATAAATTTTTTTTGGTACCTTTGTAGAACCTGGATATTTGTTGCTGCACTAAAATTAGATTAAGTGTCTTCTTTTGTCTAATAATAAAATAAATTAAAGTTGGCTAAGTTAAAGTTGGCTAAGTAAAAAACTTTCTTAAGTTCCTTACTTTGTCTAGATGTTGTTTTAAAATTTGCTGAGTATCTTATTGTACTTGATGTTCTAAAGTTTGCAAATGAAAGTTTGTTATTGAACTGCCTGAGAATTTTGTGGCTTCTCCCATGCAGTGCCCAGAGTATATCAAACTATCTTCCCCTAAACCAGCTGAGTGGGCCAAGGCATTACACTGGTCTGGATAGATTGTATATGGTGCTGAAATATGACAGATATTTCATATCTGCTGACTGCTCTGCAATATTGCTGTCAGCAGAAATCCTGAGAGTGGTCCCTTTTTCCTATAAAGAGGAAAATGTAACTACTGAAAAGCCTTTTTAGCTCAGTAGGATTTCAAAATATTGCATTAATTACCTCCTCTAGAACAGCTCACATCTGGTGGCTTTCTGGCATAACATCAGGGACATGATATCCAGGGAAAGAGCAAGGTAAATAGCCCAAATGTTGAGGGAAGAGAAAATGAGGTTTTATAGGTGTTTGGTGGACTGATTTCCTGACAAAATTTATTGAATACTGATTAATCAAAGCAGTATTTTGATTACTAAGAGGTTCACTTGCCATATAGTAATTGTTTTTTCAAAGGCAACTAAGGGATGCATTATCATACAGAAGTGTCTAACTTTAGAGGCTTCCCTTTTATTTATTTCCTTGGTGTAGGACAGATTTCTGAAACACCAGAAAGTCTGCTTTCTCTCATATACCCTGAATGCTATTAAATGCACATGGGTCATATGAAACCACTTCAGCATGTAGGAGGCCTACTTACACATGATTTCAGTAAGTAAGCAATGTTTTGGAGGGAGTTATACCAGGGGAAGAATATTTAAAATTCTAACTGTGAAACACGGCTTCTAATATAGATAATATTTTGGTGACAGGAGCTACAGTGTGCATTCAAAAAAAGATGGAAAGACAGGCCAAAACCAATAGTCCACATTAGTACACGAAATCCTCAAAAGCTGAATCCAGTAAGAATTGCTGTTTTTTTTTTTTTTTTTTTTTTTTTTTTTTTTTTTTTTTTTTTTTTTTTTTTTTTGGTAAGAAAGCAATTTTGGAAGTGAGAAGTTAGTAGCCTTCAAAATAAACCAGGTTCTATTTTCATTGAAAGGGAAGTCACGAATTAGTGGTCATTCTTTTTATTTTTTAATAGAGGGTCCTCTTTCTGCTCCCCAGAGGTGAACAGAATATTCAGCCTATTTCAAAACCCATAATGATTTACTGGTTGTTTTCTTACAGCCTTGATAGTATTGGTTCTCTGTGGTACTTAATGTCAATCAAGCGATTCTCTTGATTCACTAATCAACATTGAAAGAGACTAGCACAGCTCCAGCGGAGAAATTTAAAAATTTAGGTATAACATGTCACTGAATAATTCTTTTCTCTTTTTTTGGGCCACTCTTCCTGTGAAAGTTACCATTTCTGGTTGAATGCATGTCTGTACATTTCTCAGGAGATTAGGATGCTTCAGATGATTTTCCACTTGGAGAAAGGCCCAAGCCTTCATGAATCTTCTTATGGAATTGTGCACATGTGTTTGAAAAGGGGGAAACTGAATTAGTGTTGTCCTCAATGAATTCCAAGCATAACACTCTATCACTGGTGATAGGTAAAAATGTATTCTCTAACAATGGAAACCAGTTCAGAACTACTGAACACGTTAGCATTGTTATTTAAAAAGGTTTTGCATACCAAAGTCTGGCAATGAAGCAATAATACACATTGTTGAACTATTTTGTAAGAGAAAAGGAAAAGAAAAAATGGGGGAAATTTCAGAGTTTTGAGCTCTTCTGCATCTGTTTCCATTGGCTGAACACTGTGCTATTGTATAACATTGGCTGAAACAAAAGTTTTTTTCAAAGTATGTGAAAGTGTGTTTAAAATTTCAATGTATAACTTGAGTGGCTTGGAGGTTTTAGTTATTGCACTTGAATATACTCACGGACAGAATGTTAAGTGTAAACTTCTTAACACATTCAAAATAGATTGATTAGGACCATAATCTTTAAGGAATGATTCCCACCTTTGGTGGCTTTGATAGTGTGGACCTATTTTTTCAAGTAGGTGAAGCTCTTTCTAATCCTGTACTTGTCCACAACTGGTGATGACAGACAATCAATAAATGCAAACACCTGTTTCAGGTTATACATGTGCTTGATAAGAGTAATTGTGCTAGTAGTATTTCATAGTATAATAAATTGCTAAAGGTCCCTGTTTCCAACTTTTACAGAAAAAAACCCCAACTACACGCTTCATTTCCTCATTCCTATTGATTTCTGTATTAAAAAAAAAAAAACAAAAACAAAGCCAAAAAACCAACAGAACAAACAATCAAAACCAAATGCAGTATGCAATATCAGCAGTAATAAGAAGTAATCAGTAGTAATAAGAAGATGTTTTTTTCCAGCACCCCATTTTATTATTCTGTTCTGATCTTTGACTTCAGTACCACATGTGGTAGGGAAATACTCTCTGCTTCTCACAAAAACCGTTCTGCATTCACCTTTATTTTTTCACATGTGGTTGACTTTGACCCCTTCTTAAATCATGCAATTTTCAAGAAATTTACTGCTATCCCCAGCCTTGTATCAACAAAACAGTGCATCAGTGCATGGTTTATACCGTGTCTTTCAGACTGCTGACAAATATACTGAGAAATACTGGACTGAGCACAGACTCCTGAGGAAGGAGGTCTAACACTCAAACAGAGTAAATGCTGAGTTTAAAGCAGTAAGTGCTGTTTTTAAAGTGAAGTATATAGCCTTTTGCTAGTACTTGGTCCATGTGAAGACAGAATAGACTGACCTCTACAGTCTTTGATTGCCCACTTGTTCTGTGATCTTTTAGTCTGCCCTCCTGCCCTTTTCCACTTTCTAATAAATTAAAATTGTGCCTTCCAAGCTACTTTTGCAAAATCTCCTTCATTAAAAAATTCTGCAGAATGTTGTTTTGAAATTCTTTCCCAATCAAAAATAATAGCAGATTTATAGAGCTTAGGGAGCATATGCACTCAGTCCACATTTATCCATGTGCTCTCTGTGCTTTTGAATGTTTGCACCTATAGAGACATATATTTCTGTTTGGATTCTTGTGAAAGACCTCTGAAATCTGGAATCCTCAGAAAGAGGAAAAAGAACTGGAATTCTTTTCAAAAATCACACGGACACAAAATATTTTCCTCCATTTCTTCTTTCATCAGCACGTTTAATCCAACTGTCACCTGCTACTGAACCTGTGAATTATGTATATTTACAAAAAGAGTATAATAAGAATAATGCCGTGTCAACATGCTGCCAGGGGTTGTCATTCATAGTTCAAACAATTTTTTTTTGTGTTGCACTTTACTAGCCTTACTGCTTCATTCTGTGCAATAAATGATAGTTTTGTGGTCTATTTGATTTTAGAATTTTGAGAGGAAGTGTATCAAAATTTGTGTATATATATATCTCCAGTCAAGCTTCAAAGCTGTGTAAGACAGTATTTTTTAATCAAAGAAACAGCAATGTCCCAATTTGGCTTATCTAATTCTAACCATTGATTATATCATCCTACTTATTCTGAGATATTGATAATGTTGAAAATAATTTCTTTTGATGTTCCATGTTTCATAATCAAAAAGAATATGGCATATACTATCCCTATGGCTATGGTTCCTAAACATAAACCTTATTCCCTGGAATGGATAGCATCCGACACATACAAATGGCAATTGATCAGTAAACAGAAATATCAATTTTAAGGCATGGCTCCAAGGACAGAGCTATTGGGGATTGTTTATCCTTAATTCAATTAATATATTCAACACTGGGCTGACATTTTCAGTGGAGATATACAATGCAGTTGGCTCCTGAGCCCAAGCCATCGCTGACAGAATTGAAATGGTTGACAGACAAAATTCAGTGGAGATTTGTAAAAGAAAACAGCCTTTTTCTTATAGCTTAAAATGTTGGGGAAAACAGATTAAAATCAAATGGTTTGTGATTCAGAGACTGTGAAAGCTGACAGTCAAATTCTCAAGTCAAATGAGACCAGTAAAAGTAATGGGCAAAGGCATGCAACACTAAAGTAACTGCATTTAGGAAGGTTACATATAAATTAGTGATCTGATTACTTTTAGAACAATGCCTAAAACAATGTCATGTGAGAAATCTATTATTTTCTTGTATATATAATGTCAATAAAACCACTATCTAAAATAATTTTATACCAGGTCATATTCAGAGAACCTATGAACCTAGAGTGAAGCTATTTGAAACTTTGAACATTCGATGCACCAGAGGGGTAATAACACAGTGTGTTATCCAAGTGATCAAATAATTTTTGTTCTCCTAGACACAGCAATTGAAAGTGAGCAAGCCTAACCTATCAGCCCTTTTCCCTTAAAATATACCAGTGGAATAGTACCAACTATTCACATTTTTTTAACAAAAAAGTGGTTACTTTGAGTCAGAAATTTTTGTTTGGTGTAAAAAAAAAAAAAAAAGTTGAATAATGCCCCCTCAGTACTTGGTGCCCAACATTTGGAATAACATTTCTGTGAAAAAAACATATCATAGTGCCAGTAAACACACACCAAGACTGCACAATGCTTTTCTCATTTCCTGACATAGTGTTTTTCATTTGGAAACGAGTTATGTCTTCTGCTCTATGTCCACTTTTTGATACTACAAGACACTGCTTGCGGGAAAGCAAAATCTCTTGATTTTGGGAAACCTTTAGGAAATTTTGTCTTCTTCATTTTTTCTTGTGCTTTTTTAATTTTTTTTTTTTAATTATTATTTTCAGGTCGCAGTACTGAGATTGCAAGTGCAGGCATCAATGTGCATGCTTTTCTTTCTGAATAGCCTCTTGATATTGCACCTGTTGTCACTGCCTTAGATGCCCTGATCTGAAACAGTTCAAAAAAGCTGCAGTAAACGGACTCTTTCTGGAGCCTTCCTGACAGTAATAATTTCATAGATTTGATTATGTCTTGTAGACATCTTTTCATCCTGTCTGAACTAATTTACTTAACCTAAAGATATCTCTGAAGATTCTTGGTAATATGTATTGTAGACTATGGATCTTCAAGACCTGAGGAGATCTTCACAGGGAATGAGTATATTATCTTTTTATACTGAAACATACATACAACTCTGAGTGTTGGAAAACTCATGAGTTTAAAGTAATTTAAATATTGTACTCTCAAAACTCACTAATACTGACTTGTAGTAAAAAAAAAAAAAAAGAAAGAAATAGAAGGTACAAAGTGAGAAAACTATGAGAAGAAAATATCTTTCAATTCTGAAGCAAGTTGTCAAAAAACTTTGAAATACAAAACCAGCAAACCCTTACTTTTAATATATATATATATATATATATAGACTGTTAGGAAATATTTAGATTTTTCCAAGACCACCTCTGTACTGCTGTGTATTCATATATTTTTACGCTTATTTTATCATTGAAAAACATATGTAAGGGAAATGACAGACCATAACTTTCTTCTCCTGTCATAAATAATTGGTTTACCCAGTAATTACAACAACTGTATTTAATTTCCAAATGACAATTAAATCAATGACAATTATAGCAGGCCCTATGTAACTGCCCAACATCTATACAAAATGGTGATTTCCTTAGAATAAGGACTGTCAAAAAACATAGTAATATTTGCAAATAATAATATATTTGCAATATAATAATCTTACTTAAAATCCAATAAAATTTCTGTGGAAGAGGCTCACACTTGTACTCAAAGACATTGAATTGTATCATATATAATGTATGCCAAACCCCAAAAAATGATGGGAGTTCATAGTAGGCTCTGCAGCTGCAGTACAGGGTAGATGCACCCGAACTCTCTTAGGAATTACTTGCATGAGCAAACAGAATGGTCTGGCATCAGCAGCACAAAGTTCAATAGAGCCTGACAAATCTTTACCGGCATTGAAAAAATTTATTAGTGTCCATTTTATTGTCCAGCCAGGTGAGGTAGCTCATTTAAAAGTGATTTAGATATTCAGGCTACAATTAATCATTCTAGACTTGTAAAAATAGTTATACATTAACCATTAAAAATAAGTGATAAGAAGTTTAATGGCTCAAATTGAGGTTTAAAAATCTCATTACTGCCCAAATCTATTTTAGTAGAGGAGATGATAGCATCCATTGATTCAACTCTAGAAGATTTAGCAAAGTATCAGGAAGGTTTGATTAGACTAGAGGCAGTCAAAGAGAAAAACTCTCAAATGACACAATATAATCTGAAGTAGATTTAAATATTATTAAGAAGTTAGTCCTCAATAGACTTAAAAGTTATGCAACAGTTTAATTTCTTGAACTGTGGTATTCTTAAAAATATTCCAGCTGGTAAAATTCAGTAGAAACATAAAGTGTGTTAGAAATGTTAAAGCATCTGACTAGAATTTTTGCAGAGAAAAGCAGTATTTGCTGATTCATTAAAGATGAATCTATTGTTGCAGGAGATAAAGTAAATGTCCATTGGAGAACCCACCATTTAAAAACTGCAGTACACTATAATCCTATGTGCTAGTAAACACTGTATAGTGGGTAAACAGTAGCAGTGGGTAAATTGAGCTGAAGACAATTTCGTTCTCTGGGGCTATGATATTGTTCTCTGGGGCTATGATATTGTGCTGTCTGGAGTCAGTAGGACTCTATTGAATGATGTGATCAGGTTTTGGAACATATTCAGAAATATGGAACATGAAGCTTCTCTTAAATTAAATACAGTGAGAGTTATAAGGTACATACCCTCTTACCTGACTTTAACCACCTTAAAAATTGACTATTTTTTTTGTTTAAAAGTGGCATTTTTTACTTCCTCCGTATTCTACAGAGATGGATAGGCATAATTAGAGTGTAATTCATCCCACCCTAAGGGGATTTCATTTCTTAGCGCCCATGGAGTTATGCTTCAGACTGATTTTAATCTGAAGAAGTAACTGTGGTGTATGCATACACTGTAAGCATATGAGCTTAACCACCAAGTGTTTTCATCCACTTATGCAACAAATTACTTTTTAGAATGGACACAGCTGAGTAAATTGAGACTGCTTAGAAGAGATGCCGATCATATGAGATGAATTTGTATAACTGGTTCCTAATGAAAGACTTCAAAAGTTGCATGGGAAAGGAAGGATGTTTTGCTAGAATAATTAATTTGGATATCCAGATTCAGAGTCATTTTGAGAAAGGACTGAGTTTACTGTTATAGAGTATATCTCTGTGTTGATTCAGTGGATCTAGTAGATTCAAAGCAAGAGTCAAAAATCTTAGAAAACATTTTAATAAAGTAATTAATAAATTTTCTAGAAGGCAGGATGATGGCAGGCCTTACAATCACTTTTTTCCTGATAATATGTTTATTTGTAGAGTCATAGAATCAACTGAGTGTATCCAACTAAAATAGTAAGGTACATGTTTGGAAATATATGTGTGTATTAATAGATACAGAGTTTACTTGTGTAATATAAACATTCTTACTGATTAAGCACATTTTAAAGGTCTTTTTGGAAAGCAATACATATTTTATGATTTTTAGAATGCCTATATTTCAACATTTTAACATATTTGGAGTCACCTTCCACACATTTCTATGTTTTATGCAATCAAATAATCTCAAAATTTGAAAAAAGTAATTTGATCATCTACATCCACTCTCAACTAGTCTATTTTTTTTTTTTTTTTTTTTAACAGCATGCACTTTAAGTATTTGTCTGGACAGTTTAAAAATTCCAGTCAGAGGTGATTTCATATCCGTAAATGACAATGTAATAACTGTAATCACTATTATCCTGTTTAAGACAGTTCACCATGTGGCTAATGTTAAGCATTCAGAAAGCATCATTGACTTCAGTCAGACTGCTAGGCTTACCATTATGCCTGTTTTTAAACACCTCATCAACTCAGACAGCTACCAGGATGAGACACCTTGTCAGTCTAAGGAAAAGTAGATTCTGACCAACATCATTTAAATACGTATTAAAATTTACAATGATTTTTCCTAAGAGTATTATAAACATGAGCAACAGTTTCTGAATAATTTTTTATGTGCAGAGGCAGCAAAAATATCAGTGTCAACCTTAAATTAAAAACATCTCTGATCATTATGGTTAAACTTGCTGATTATTATAGTAATGCTGCTTATTATAGTAAAACTAAAGCTAAAATTCAAACTAAGCATTTCAAATGAGTTTGTTACATTAATAACTTGATTTTAAACAGAGGCAGCATATAGTCAAAAAATTCATTCATCTACTAGATCTGAATTGTTTAATCAAATTTTAAGTATGTGTTAGTATACTTTGGCATCTATATCAGTCTAGTAAAAAACCTTGCCAACTGATTGAAATTATAAAAGGGAATATTGAGGGTGTATAATGAAAGCAGAAATAAGTAGATCAAGGATCAAAAGAATATTACACTACATTTCTAATACTCCCAGTTGGTGAAAAGAGTCTATGACATATCATAGAATCACAAAGAAAAAGTTTTCACATTCTACTTTTACTATCTTGAATACTAGATCTTTGTGTATTTGTTGAAGATGTCTACGATTTTAATGTTCCTGGAAAAGGTAAGCTGATAGAATGTCAACCAACCAAAATAACAATTCCTTTAAAATTTGGAGATCTGAATTGAACTGATTACTGAAATGCAAGTTTTGTAATCAAAGGTTTTTACAATCCAGTTTCCTCAGAAAAGAAAGTTTCAGCAGGTGTTGTTGCTGTGTTTTTTTTTATTTTATTTTATTTTTTTTTTTTTATTAAATTGTGCATTCTGTGAATTAATCAATGCTACTGTGCTACTGATGAAGATACAAAGCATCTCAATTTGCCATTCATGACAGCCTGGCCATACAATTCATTCAGCTCGCATCCGTGCACTGTCATCTTAAATCCAGATTTTGGCAGAAAACGGGAGAAAGAGGGTTGGTGAAATCCATTTTTGTTAAGGGGCTTTAACTAGAAGGAATACAACTGAGTGAGGCAGAAAATTCATAAAATATAAAGATTATTTTCTAAAATATTGTTTGTTGAAACAATAATTGGGGGGGACTGTTTTTATAACTGGTAACAGATAGGAAATGTGACTGAGAAGAATAAAGATACTGGTTAAGTGAGTGAGGTTTTGGGGCCTGTGACATGAATAGATGAGGGGGTGGCTAAGAAATTATGTGTAGGAAGATACTAGCAGATCTGTTTGCCCTTGTTCAGCAGTGGTAACCCACTCTGAATGAAGTGCTTTTCATTGCTTTTGAATTTCCAGAGTGTTGCTCCTGAAGTTCCTTTTAGGATGTGGAGGCACAGGGGCCTGTCATCACCAGCAGAGACACCCTTTTAGATTAGGGTGAGGAAATCCTTTCTCCCATGGGCCTTTGCAGCCACACCTTAATATTTCTTGTGTTTCATTGTTTCATTGGTTTGTCAAGTTATGTCACCCAACTCAGCTCCTGTTCACCATATATGCACCCTTTCTAGAATGTTCTTCCTTCCCCGGGACCCCATTGGGTTATTTTTGCTGCAGTGTTCTAACCCAGTGATCCTGTTAGTCCCCCTGGTTCCTAGCCACACCTCTGCACCACTTTTCCCTATCCCTATTGGACCTTGACCCTCAGAAACACCCCTTTTATCTAGTATATAACCCTGGATCCTTGGTCCCATTTTGGCTCTCGTCCCTGGAACACATTTGAGGCTGTACCCACAATGCATGAGCTGACAATAAACAGCACTTGGATTTCCAAGTGGGATTCTGTCTCCTCGCCTTTGTCCTCAGGCCTTTATGAGCAGAGTGCGCCGGGCCCTGAAGGTGCAGGTCGCTCTCAGGGTCTTGCTTAGCATGATACTAAAACAGGATGCCATTTAGAACTGCTTTGAGTAAAGTAAAATGCTATTTATTAAAAATATTGTAAGCTCCTTGACAAACCATCCTTTCTAAACTGTACTTGAAGGACCCGTGCACATTTTATACTGCTTTCAGTTCTACCAAAACAGCTGAGACTTAGTCACAACACTGGGGAAGCTTTTTTGTCCAGTTTTTTTGTCCATCAATCTTGGAGTTTTTACAGCCACTTAAGATAATCTCTGAGAATAACCCAGTAGCACTGGGACAGAATATTTAGCTATATGAGAGATTCACTTTCCCCATAGACATTATACTTTGCTGGCCTTCCTTCAAGGAGACTCAAATGCATTACCATGGGAAAAAAAAAAAACAACAGGTGTAAGCTTATAGATGGTGTGGAACAGTGTGGCAGCTCTCCAGGGAGAGTGCCTTCCTGCTGTGGAATTGCATAGTGCATCCAGATGCTAGAAGGAAATTAATAAAAAATGTATAATGTAATTCATTTCATGATCCACAAGAGGTTGTCAGGAATATGCAGCTCAGAGCTGGACAGTAAATTTGTTAGTTTGTTTAAAAGTCTGTCTAAATGCTACAGTCAGGGAATACCTTGAGTACATCTTTAACAGAAGTGCTGTTCTGACTTGCCCAAGTGCTTTAAAGTAACTGGCCTGCCTAGTCTTTAGCAAGAAAGACATCGAAGATGATGAAAGTAACTTTGATCTTACATTGTATGAACTGACCCCATTTCTTTCCCTAACTCTGAAGGAGATGCAGTAACAATACTCTCAGGTGCTTCAAGCTACATGGGACAAACGTGAATAAAAATATCTACAGCTGGTGCCTAGTTTGCACGTGAATTGTCCTTTTTAAAGTGAATGAAAGCCTTCATTCACATAGTTTTTGGAATGTCTCAAAGTTCTCAATGTTAGCTGTTCCACTTCCATACTTGCTATATCAAATTCAGCAGAAGGAGTCTTGACAGAACATGGAGGCTAACTTCACTTAATGTGGAAAAAGAGTAATTAGCAGCCAGGCCTTCCTGTGATGCTGGTCCTGTTATGCATAAAAATAAGCAGATTAATCAATGAGATTACAATTATAATCACAAGGAACTGCAGGTCAGGGTATGCACAAATAACAATAAAAATTTTTTTCTAATGTGGGACTTTCAATCATTTGTGGAAACTTCATGACTGACTCAATCAGCCTGTTTTCTCTTCTACCCCATAGACAGGGTGTTCATTCATGGGGGTCCTGATTGTTACTGCCAGTGCATAGTTCACAGTTTAGAGAACATTAAGTAGCTGTTGGTATTTAAAAAAATAGTTAAATCCAAGATTCATCTAATAGATGATTTTCAATAAAAACTCTGTAAAATAAGCAAAGCATAAAATTAATTACATTTTAATTAAATTTTTGAAGCTAATCATTGTAGAGAGTCCCTGATAATATAGCACATGGGGGGCACTAGATAACAGATTACAGCACATTGTAATGAAATGGAAGTTGAGTGGCTAATAATTGACTTAGCACTAGGAAAAAGCTAACTTTTGTAAGTAACTCTGATCCAATGCAGTCAACTTCTTTACAGTATTTCTTCTATGGTCTTATTAAAACATTTCATGTTGCTGAGCCTACCTGAGGTTTATCAGAACATTAAAAAATTGTAGGAAATATGCAGCTCTCAAATTTCCTCAGTTTTGATAGTCTGTCAATAAGATACATTTCTTTCTTATCAATTTGAATCATCTTTGCTCTTTACGTGGAAAACTGGGAGCTTTTGTCAAAATTTAATCACTAGTCAGATATTAGATGTGTATCAAAAAACTTCTTTTAATTTTTTTCTATGTGTCTTGAAATGTGTTCTTTTTTCGTACATTCTGATCTCCACTTTTTTTCCTTGGCTTTCCTGATTTGATTTTTTTTCTTTTTCTGTCTGTGCACCATTTTTTTCCTCTGTGAGTAACCACATTTGTTGTATCACAAGCTATTATTCAGTTCAATGTTCCTATCATTGTTCAACTTATCTACTTCCTCTAGCTTTTCTCATTTTGGTTATATAGTTAATTTTTCCATCCTTTCTTCTACTACAAATTTCAACCTTTTTTTTTTTTTTTTCTTATTTGAAATATAAAATTTAACAAAGACATTAAAATAAAATTCATTTTACCTTTAATTCTTCAAGTTGAAAACCAGATGCAAGACCATTTGAATTGATGCAGTTGGCATCAGGATGAGTTAATGAAAAGCAGAGCATTTTTTCAATGCTTACATGTCCATAATGAGTGACTAAGCAAAATTTGTAGCTCAATGAGAACACAGAAACTGCTTGCATTTTTCGTTATTAAACTGTCATAAATGTCTGTTTACTATTAAATTGAAAAAGGAAATTTGGTGATTACAGATAAGTTGGTAAATTAAAGTAAAAATAGGGCCACCAATGTATCTGTGAAGATCAGAAACATAAATGCAACATGTGTTTATCTGATATGAATTTCTGTATGCTAATGGACTTAGCTCTTCTCTTTGAACTGCATTATCAGCTTGTATTTGATTTGAAAGCTGCTCTTGAGCATCCAAGCACTCACAGAACTGATTTTCCAAGATATCCAGCTATATGTGTACATGTCAGCTAAAAGAAAGAAGACTGAACACTCCACTCTTGAATGTAAAGGGATAATAAGAATATTAGACCTAAAGAGATTGGAAGGTGAAAATATAACATTTACTAAAATGACCAAATGTTGTCTCCTAAAGCTATTAATTTAAAATTTCTGAACATTTTCCCATATATTTTCTCTTCCCTGTCCAGTTGTGGAGGGGAGTGATAGAGAGGCTTTGGGGGCTGTCTGTCAGGCAGGGTCAATCCACTACAATCTTTTAGGAATCTTATTTTCTCTGGGTGTCTCTGTGGCTTCATTTGACAGCCAGAGCTCTTGAAATCATGTTTCTTTTACTTCTGTAATAAAATTGAGATTTTTAAAGATAGAAGCATAGTTTTTTGCACTGATTTATTACTAATTTCTAGAAGGGCAATCAAGATTTTTTTTTTTAGTTTTTGTTTCTGATTTTAGATGGTAATTTCTAGTCATTTATACTGACAGTTCTGTTTTAGATGCATATATCTGTACAGAATGAGATGGCTTTTTTTTTTCCCCCACTAAATTAACATCAGGACGATAATCTCTGACTATAAACCTCTTAATGACAAAGTCCAGAGAATCAGAAGAAAGGAATCTGCAGGAAGTTCCAAATTTATGTGAAAGGTTAGACTTTTGTTTGTATTCTGGGGCATTTGTTGAAGTTATATGTAAAAGAAACTTATCAGAATGTAATATTTTTTTTTACTTCTTATGGATAGAAATACGTATGTCTGTATTGTACAATCACTTAATCTGCAGTATGACAGTTATTAAATGTGGTCATACTGGCTAAACAGTACATGGAGGTGGAGGTGGAATCTTACTAAAGTCTGATTTTAACTGCTTTCAGGTTTTTTTCATGTAGTTTCATGTACATATATGCATGAGTTTCTGCAGCTGTACTTATGATTAGGACAAATCATTATATCTTCTGTGCCAAGGACCTGTCTAGCCACTGTTTTAAGTGCTCTGCCTTTCCAACATTTGTGCAGATCCTTTTTGAAGAAATGTTGTAGAGATTCAGGATTTCCTGGATGCATAACAGGATCAGCTGCTTTCTTGTGTTTTTGTTTCAGCAAACCAACATACAGAACGCTCAGAAAAGTGTTAAAAGCCCTCACAATTTCTAGATGGAATTTCCAAATGGGAAATAAAAAAACATGGAGAAGTCTTAGTGCAAGTGCCAGGGCACATGGAATTCAATTTGAAACAATTAATTAGACACATCGTGTTTTGCCTTGTTTGTTCTTTCATTCCATCTTAGTCTTGTTTTACATTTCAGACCTAGTTCCTCTCTAGCCTTAACCTTTCCTTCCTTTTTGATGATAAATGCAAAGAACAGGATGACTTAGCTACCAGATACTTTGTTATTTCCCATAATAAAGTCATTTGGCCTCTTCATGGAAAAGCTTTTTTTCTTTCTTCAAAATGAAAATATGACAGAATAGTATGAGTAAGAAAACTGATTAAGTTATACTGAAATGGACTTCCTTTTTGAGTTTTGAAGACATTGTGAAAACATAAAATATACTTTCTTGATAGAATCTGTGACTGAAAATATTAATAAGTAGAATTGTAGATAATTTAAAGATTTATTAAGAGAGGTATGCACCAGGAACACAAAATCCACCAACAAAAAACCAAAACAAAACAAAACCAAAACCAACCAAACAAAAAAAGTCACCTTCAACGCATTTTTTTCTATTTCTTAGATCACTAAGAGCTTTAAAAATATATTGTATATTATATTAATAATTAATATTATATATTTATAAATTATAAATTTATAATTAGATATAATTTATTTTAGTGCAATAATAAAATGGATTAAAATCATGCAATAGATAGGAGATGGATCTATATTGATATGTAAAAATGAGAAGCAAGAAGAATGGAGAAGGTTTAGCAACCAGAATGCATAGACAGTGATAAAGAAGCAATATACAGCCTGAGATAGAAATAGGTTATTTGCCTGTTAGCTACCACAGTAGTTTCCCGTTATACAGTTTAAATTTATAAATGTCCAGATTTTTAGTCTAAGCACTCTATCATCTTCTCATCTCCCTTTTCAATTTAATAGGAAATTTTCTGTAGGAATTTAACAAATTATCTTATGAAAAAAGTTTTATGGAGTGGTGGATTGAGTTATGACGTCTTCAAGTAATTCTGCTTAAAAGAGTACAAATAAATGGAGATTACTCAGCTGACAATACTTTTATCTTCAAGACTTTAAATGTTTGAACAGGGTGAATTTTTGTCTCTGAAGACTTAACTGAGATGAGACAATGTAGCATTAACTCTAAAACCACTGTGTTATCTTAAAACATTGTGTGGAGAAAATACATCTCTTGGATGGTAGTGTCTGATGTGACCATAAACAAGGATTGCTACTCAGGTCAGTTTCTTTCGGGTCTCCTTTGAGACTTGTCTACTTAGCTGCTAGTAAAACACACTAATCTGGGGTAAGAGAGGGAGTGGGTTGAGTGAAATAATATAACTATGGGAAGGAACATCAAATTCCCTTAGTGCTGAAGATGGAGAGATAGAGATATCCAAAATCTAGTGAACTCTTTATACACAAAAAATGAAAGAACTCAGTACCAATTCGGTGTTTGGAAATATTTTTCAGGACACAAGAGTATGAAGCTGTCAAGTCAATACACTGTTGGGCAGAGGATGGCTAGCAAGAAGAACTGTTCCAGAATGATGTTAATCTTTTTTGCTAATTTTTCCATATAGGTAAGCCAAGAAAGCCCACTATAATTCATGTTATAAGAAATTTAGATGATATTAGTGCTTAAGAAATTACTTTCAGTTTTATATGTCTAATATATTTTAATGGCATTTACTGTTGAACATGCACATCTAACTGGTGGAATATTGATGGAGTAGTTTCTTACAGAGCAGTTAAAAAAGTGCACAATTTTTAAACTTTGTGGAAAAGCAATGATGTACCTGGAAGCTTACTAGCTTGATTTTTGATAGGCAAATGGAAACCTATATGCAATATATTAAGGCTTAAAGGAGGATGAGAAGCAAAGAAGCTTGTGTTTTTATATGTCTTTGAAACCCAGAGGTTAGGAGATGAGAGCAATTTGGAAGGGAAAAAAAAGTAAATTATAATAAGGGTATAAATTCTGGGGTTTTTCCTAATAAATATTTTAATAAAAGAATTCAGTGAAACCTAGAGATTTGTGAAAAAATGAATTAAAATTATTAGAATCCTTGATTTTTGCTCTGAAAGAGGGCATAGAAAATGCTTGCTTTAATAGTATCACCAATATCTAAAGAACATGGTGTCAACACCATAAGATGAGACAAATTCATCTGCATTCACGTTTTCCTCACTGGCTATAAAACTCAGCAGAAGGAAAGCTCAGGTACTTTGGAATAATTGCTCCTGACTGATCATAGTCTACTGCAGATCAATGATCCTTATCATCTGCATCATCATCAGATGTAGGCTTGATAATTAATGTCCCCCTATGGAATACTATAATGACCTACTTCTTTTGCATTAAAATGACGTTTTTGTTGTCCAAAAGCAAAGATAGAGAGATAGATATTTAACCTGTTAGCTACAAATAGACTTATATGTTTGGTCTTTGCAGGTGGTTGCTGTGCATATGGCAGATCACACACTTCAATTACTTTGGGTTGGTTGGTGGGGTCCTGAGGATCTGTTTCCATGGGAGAGTAAGTTACATCTCAAGGTTAATTGGAATATATGAAAAAAATCTGCTTTTTAACATGAGTTCCCCCCAAGCTTGCTCTTGTAATCAAGGAAGAGTATTTTAATTAATAAAAAAATACAGTACACTCTTTCGACAAAAGTACATTTTCCCCCTTCCTTTTGCATTTCTTTTCCACATAATCAAGCAAATTTGTTGCTGCTATAAGAAATAAATGGTGGAAGCCTTTTTTTCCCCCTCCATGTCTTTGTTTTATAATTAATCTAAATCTTAAATGTCACAAAGAAATATAACAATGGTTTTGTCATCTCAGCTTGTGAAAAGAATTTCAGGTTTCAGGAGTTTATTCCAATCTGCATCAGATGGCTGGATTTAGATCAGACAATTAAATAGAGAGTCCTGTTTCTGTGGCTACTCAGAAATACAGTTCAGAATTAATTTCTCTCTGAAACTTAAGGTGAAAAATGTAGAGCTTAATGTCCAGCTTTTTTCTCACTAAGAACTTTGTTTATCAATTATAACACGTATAAGGAGTCCTGTCCACTGTCCATGGTCACCTTTAGGAGTAGTACAAGAACATTTGGATGATTGCTTACTGAGCCATAGAAGCATGAAATTCAATAATTTACCAGTTATGGATTTCTACTTTGCTTGTCAGCTCCTTGTAGATGGTCTTTATGTACTTTATGTCTATAAAGTACAACACTGTTCAAATGAGTTATTAAATTAACACCCCATCTTTATCACTGCATTCTCCACCTTCCTAGACATGTTTCTTTTGTGGCTGGATTGTCACATTTCATGGAAAATATGCCCCTGGATATTTTGTTTTTCTCTTTCAGGAAGACTCCTTTCAGGAGAAGAGAGTTTTGTGAAGTTTAAATTCAACAAAGCTGTCAGAGGAAAGGCCTGAGGATGAGAAGAAAAAGAAGAATGCTTTTGGAAAGCTGCTCAGAATTTAATGGAGTTAAAAACAGCAGAAAGAGATCTATAAAAATTTAATACAGCTTCTGTGGACACCACTCTAAAAGCCTTGCAAAGATTAACAGAGAGTGTTGAGTTCTACCCCACCTCACTTTTAACCATATCATAGATTATATTCTGATGTTAGTCTGAGCTACTAAATGTTATAAAACTGATTTAAAAACTCAAGAAAAATGGATGCAGACTATCATGTCCCAAGCAATACAGAGTAACTCATCATTTTGGTTTTGGAAAGGTACTTATATTGCTATCACACTGTTGTCCTTTGGTGACTTATAAAAGTTACTTGAGAAGCATCTGTCAAAAGTCATCATACTTTGCATTTTAAATTGATGTCTGTAACAGCAAATAATTGGTGTAGCAAAATATTTAGCAATAGCAGATGAGGTAAATAATTGCCATGAACATGGAAAGGGCAACAAAGTCTGTACTGAAGATGCATTTTACTGTACTCTACAAATTTTTTTTGGAGACAGACACCTAAAAGACTAGTAAGCATGGTGTAGAATGCTGCTGCTAGTACATTTCTCTTGCTTTGTCTTCTACTTCATTTCTTAAGAAGCCTGTTGATTTTTGAATGTGAAGGGATACATGATACAGACCTATTGAACCCTGGGCTTAATATCGTGCATCTTTTTCTATACAGTGGGAAGTACAGCTTAAGAACATGTGAGAAGCAATGGGAAATAACAAATGAACAGTGTAACTTAAAATTTACCATGTAGAATCTGGCAGGTGGTTTGAAAACACTAACTGATGCTGTAGTTCTTTTAGTCTCTGCTACTACATTTGTGAATTACATCAGATCTCCTGATATAAATCTCTGTATGGATCTGTGAGCCTATTTTGTGTCTAATTCATCATCTGGTGGTGAATGATAAAAATATACATGCTGCCAGATACTCTCTACTCTGAAGTACTTGCAATGTCTCATTGCTGAAATAGGAAAAGATATCCTGGGAACCGGAGGAAAAAAAAATCTGCATGAACATACAGACATTCCTGTCTTCATGCTGACAGTGCTCTGGTTAAGATGTGTGTGAAGTAAGTGCCAGACAGCACCAGAATAACTTTGTTGGCAATTTTAGTAATGCTCTGTGACCTTACTGATCTACTCCACCTCTCAAAAAATTGCCACTAGTACCCTTTTAAATTTCAAAACTGAATGTTATCTTCAAGTTTTAAGTCAGACAGGACAAAGCAAGAAGAGACATAGATGTGCAGTTTTCTAATAAAGTTTATTAGTGATTTTGAAACAGACTGTATATTTGACTTCTTTCATTAGACACAGACTAAAAGTATTTTTCATTTAGAACTCATGGAAAAAGGTTTGTTTTTTTGTGTCGTTATGGTTTCAGAATAACGTTGACTGAGTAGAAGTCCTACTAAATAGCTTTCAGTAACAGAGTTTATTCCACTACCTTAAACGTGAATCTCAGGTAAACCCACAACACAGCAGATGATAAAGGTCACAAAAGCCTGATTCTTTCAGAACACAAGGCCTTTGACAGGGAGAAAAGCTAGAAAAAAGCTAGGCTTCCATTTATTTATGTGGGGATCCAGAAAATTTATACACACCATTTCCCAAATTCTCAATGCAGCTTCATTTTAAACTAAAGATGTTAAAACAGCCTGTGGAAAATTTTCTCATTTCTTATATACACTGACAGAATCACCAAGCATTGGATCTTGGAGCTTCTGTGCAAATTTACTGCCAAAAACTGAGGGTCTAACTTTGCAATGGACTCTTGCTCTGAACCCTCTACCCAGAAGAAGACTATTACTGTTATAGGCTTTGAGGGTCTTCATTTCCTGTATTCACATGCAATGCTAATAATTTTCCATTTAACATTCTTTCTATTTGTAACTTGATGAAAATTGTCTTTATCAAAAACAATGTTGTGAAATGAACAAATATGTTTAAACATCTAATGAACAAGGTTTGACACTGAGTATCAAAAATAATGGATAAAGTTTAGTTTGTTTGATAGTGGTGCTTTTTTTCTTTTTAAAATGTCCTTTAATACTCTAAAAAATCCAGTAAAGTTTGTATTTGATAGTGTCAAGGGGCAATTTAAATCTTTGCTTTAAATTTCAACACTGTAAACGTTTTGTTGTCTAAGAAGAATTTGAATAATGCAAGGAATGTTATGTACACAGCGCATTTTCATCTGATTTCTGTTTTTCGAGGAGGAAAACAAACTTCCATTTTTTTAGATTAGAATTCACTGCATCAAGCTAAGTGTGACTATTTGATTAGTTAGATAAAGTACACTTTTTTCTTGAGAAACTCTCACTACAAATCTTAAAAGGTTACCTTGTTATTTCAAGGTTTAGTCAATTGTAAAATAAATTATCTATATTCTCACACCTGCTGCTTTACCATTCAGAAACATGATGCTTTATAAGAGAAGTAGAGGAAAGGTTGCACATACAAAAGATTCTATATTTCAGATTAAAGAAAAAAACAAAAACCCTTGGTGCTTTAAAAATTTGATGTACATCTCCTACCAACAAAATGATGTCTCATGGAGCTAGTCCAAAATGTATTAAAGAAAATTTTTTATGGCTTTTTAACTGCCCTCTCAAAACTGATTCTATTGAATCTTTTAAAATGCATGAACACACATAGGGGTGTGTGTTAATTTAAATAACATAGTGTTATTATTGCTATTATTGTAATAAGTACTCCAGTTATAATTAACTCAACAGAAATGTGAGTACTAAACTGGTATATTTATTTCCATATAGTGAACAATATCTCTAGAGCAGACTCCCTTGGACTTATTCACATAAGTAGTTTCAGGGAAGTTAAGGGTGTTACACTGATAAGTAAAAGAAAGCAGGACTGTGTAATTAATTTTATTTCCAGCTGTTGAGATTTTGGACTATAATTCCAAGCTCTCTAAGCAAACATCTTTTTCTTTACTTCTTTCCAGGCAAACAGATCAGAAGTGTTTTGGGGATTGGCTGTGTGCCCAGTTTCCACAAATGCCAAAGACTACTGCACACTGAGTTAATTAAAATTGACTGCTTGTCTTAGGCAGAAGAACCAGGCTAAATTCTGGCTTGTTCTAAAAAAAAAAGATTGAACAATTTAGGCAAACAAAATAACTTTCTAGTAAGCCAGGGAATAAAAAATAACATATTGCTTTGCTTTGAAAAAAACAGATCATATTTTTATTTTGTTTTTATTTCTACCTCAAAGGCTTTTTTTCTGTTGTGTTTTGTTGTTTTTTTTTTTTCTTTACCCTTCTGCAGTGAATTGTAAATTGCTAGATCTGTGTATCCCAAGGACACGAAGACATATATCAAATGAAGGGTATAGACAGATTTTACAGACTAAAGCTATAAATGACAATAAAAAGTCTAATCTTGCAGATGTTTAAACCTCACAGGTGTCTCCCCTTTTGACTGAAACTTCCCCAGTGCCTAGTGTGACTTTCTCACTGAAATGCACCAAAACTGCTGCAGTCTACAGGGCTCAGCAGTTGTCACATGCCTAAAAGCAGCCAAGTACCAAAGTGTCCAAAGGGCATTGAATATGCATTTCAAAGAACAACTGACTGACATAGACAACAGAGTTCACAATGAATTAAAAACATGTCTAAGATTTATAGCATTTGTACACTCAGGTCCAATGATTTCTGGTTAGAGGGTTAAAGTTTACACATTCCTGAAGATGTTTTTGTTTTACTTTTAGTGAGTACTGTGGCCTAAAGGTTAGCAGGGCAAGCACTCCCTTCTTCTTCCTCTGCTACTCTACAGGGAATATTGTGTGATTCACAAGAATATACAGACAGAGGTAAAAGAAGAACTTGATGGGGAGCCAGAAGCCCTGGAATGTACATCATTCTATAAGTCAGCTTTTATAGTGTTGATAAATTCTGTCTTTGCTTCAAGATGCTCTTTTATGCTTTTTAGTAATCAGTATTCTGGGGAATCAAGATGAGCAGACTTGACAAGAAACCCATAATTGACTATTTCCCTGATGAGTCCCCACCCTACCAGGTTACAGAGTCATACACAGGGTGTTTCTAATGGATCTTGAATTCTCCTTTGTATAGTGGAAAATCTCAGTCTGCCAGGTAAAGATGCTTTCTAGAGAAAAATAGCCTATCATTTGTTAAAGCATTCTTCAGGGGAAAAGTGACATGAATTTGGTTGCTCATGACATCATATCAGAGCTTTATTTTACAAGAAAAGTCTTTGACTTTTAAAAGGATCTATACCAGGATAGGTTTCCAGCCTCTGGATATGAAATGAACAGATGTGTCTCCTTATGGGACTATCTCCCCAGGAAATCTTAGGGTTTCCTATTGATTTTATATTTATGACTTGCCCAGCACACTGACTATTCTGGTTTTCAATCTGGAATATAAGCATCTCCCTGGGATGTAATGGATTCCCTCAAATCAATAAATAGCCTCAAAATATACTTTTAGTTGTCTATTTTTGTGTTTTCCCAAGAGAATTTCATTTAAATTCTGATTTTTTTTTTCCTGAAACAATCTACCTGCTAAGTGATATCACTGTTCTACCTACATAATTGTCATCATGTGTAAATGTGTTAAATGCTATTCATAAGAGCAGTGTGATATTAATTTTACCTCGTGTAATGATCTGGGGAATCTAAACAGAATTATTAATTAATCCTAATAGGGTATTCATGAAACAAGCAATGGAAGGAATCAGAGAATGAAATGTTTAGCCAACGAATGTTACTCTCTACAGTCCTCTTTAAGACATTGGGTTTATAGGCCTTAGGGACCAGTTTCAAAGCAGGACCCAAGATGCAAAAACAATTCCTAGTAGACCAAAGGTTAAAATATACATTACATGTTAAGTAATTTGTTAAAAAATATATAGATAGAGATATATAAAGATATACATAAGCATAAATATATAAAATAAAGTTAGAGAGAGAAGATATACAAGAAGATATTGGCCCTAATTCTGTGATAACTTGTATGTGGATACACAATAGGATTAAGTTTTTTATTCCTAATCTTGATTTATTTTACATATACTTACAGGTATTTTTAAAATACATTACTTAGGTGAAATGTGAAATGGGTCTATTCTTCTTAATAGAAGAATGCATTATAAATTGAATGCTCAACTTCCTTTCTAACTTGCTTTTACACTGTGCTTTTAAATGCCTATTGGATTAAATGTTACCATTTAGGACAATTTTTGAATGTAGTGAGTAAATAGAAATATGAGTAAACATGGTTGTGAAAAATCCTTGCATATGTCATATTTTTCACTGTTAGATTATTTTCAGTTTCTCACTAAGCGGCAAAAATAATACTTACACTGCACTAAACAAATTTGCTGAAACCCTCTAAGTAATTCACATTTTAAAGAAAAGAAAATATGCAACATAAAATTAGCAATTACAAACTTCTCAACACTGGCAGTGGCAATTTCATTGATATTTTGTTGTAATCTTTTCTTTCTCTTATTTTTTGATGTATCTGCATACTCAGTGCATTTTTGTCAGCAGAAAAAAATTATGCTGGTCTGAAACTGCTCCTGCTGTCTCATTTAGAACTTATTTAGAAGTAGCTTGGGTCCATTGCTGACTCGTGAAACACATGTCCATTGTTTGTGTCTTACACTTTCTTTTTGCACATTGATTTTTAAACATATTTCCTACATTTTTTTCATTGTTTTCTCATTAGTTCTTTGATCAATAAGCTCAAATGAAACATGAGTTTAAAACTATACCTAGAATAGAATTTTAAATTGATAAATATTTTTGCAATATTTAAATGTGAATCCACTTCATGTCTAAATGAGTCTGAAAAAAGTTAGAAGTCAAGTGAACTCTAAAAAGTTCTAAGGAAATTTCTAAGGAAATTTCTAAGGAAATTTGTTTGATCCAATATTAAAAGTTTAAAAATGTAAAGGTACAAACTGCAATGATTAATTTTTAAATAAAACTACCCTGAAATATATATTTTTTTCTTTATACTGAGTTTCGTGCTACTTAGAATCGCTAAATAAGATAAATAGAAATAACAGAAAAGAATCAGAAAAGAATATCAGTTAAACAGAAAAAACTAAAAGGTCTTATAGGTCTGAAGAATTTGATTCTTCAGCAAAACCTGTTTAGAGTCTAGAAAAAAAGGCTGTCACTTATTAAAGGCCAAGTGTAAATGAACAATCAAGTTTACCTGAAGTGGTGTTACATGAACGTGAGGTGAGAAACATGACACAGCAGCAACATAGTTATCACGACTTTAAGATAGAAGTCATTACTTGAGTGAAGAATTTTATTTTTTATAAATTAAAAAAAAAAATTTTTAATTTTCAGGTTTCATTTTCTTACAGAAAAAAGCTACTTACATGTTGAAAGTATTTCTTCTTTTCTAGTATGGCTTAGAACATAAACACATTCTCTTTTCAAACACATTTTTTAGAAACTGTCGCTGCGTTTATAATATATAATAATTCACAATAATTTATGAAAATCCAAGGACAGTGTTTGCAGTTGAGTGTGGACATGTAGATCTGAGCTAGGCCATTGAGGGATACATGTCAATAGAAGTAATAGGAGGTTTCTTCTCAAAGGCATCTAGAGAAAGAGTGAAAAAGAATTTGATAAAACTTCATTGCTAGGCCCAAAGAATTATAAAGTAAGATTCATAATGGCCATACAAAGATTAACACATTCAGCAATATCTGCCTTAGTTAAGGTAAAGTTGTTAGAATCCAGGCTACCTTTTCAGACTTGCTCTGACTGTCTGTTACTTCTATTTTCTTTTTAGCAAAGGATTCACCTCTAAGAATGCTTATACAGTGCAAGAGAACTGAAATTTTAGTCATAAATCCTTAGCTCCTAATCCTGGATTCAGGTATTAGATATTCTTTTGCTTTGCTTTTCCTTCTCTCCACACCTGTTAAAATGGATACGTAATTAGAAAAAAAAAAAAAAANGAAAAAAAAAAAAAAAAAAAAAAAAGGGAAGCCTAAAGTATATAGCTGGTTTTAAACTTTATGTGAGTTTAAGGTAAATATCTATTCTAACAGGATACTTTCAGTGAGACCTGAGAATAATTCTAAAAGGGAGTTTTTACCCGGCCACATCTCACTTTTCCCTTTCTGCTAACGTTCCATGCTGATCAGAGAGTGTCAGACAGAAAAACTTAATATTGGAAAAGTAATTCAGCTTCCTGGTGCTTACTGCTGATCTAGGAACCTTTGTGCATTGACTCTATCCATGTTATGTATAATTTTGAGACTGAACACTCTTAGTATTGGTTAGCTCTTTGTTCCAGCTCACACCAGTCTGTCTGGAGTCATTGCTTCAGTCATTGCTTCCCACTGATGCCATTCTCCACTCTTTTCTTCCTTTCATTTTCCCTTCTCTCCTATCTGACTGACCTCCCTTCCCTCATTGATCTTCCTTTAAGAAAAATCCACTTGAAAAAGTTGGAGGCTGGACACAATTCAAACAGAAAAATGGAGAACCAGGAGGAAGACTGCAAACCTGGACATTATTTGCTCTTCTCTTGTCAAGCTCCATTCCTTAGACTTGAATAGACTCCAAAGCTTTTAAGCTGCCTCACAAATTCTCTAGCAACTACATATGATGAGTAAGTGATAAGTAACTTAATTTAGGATCTTTTTCTATTTAGGAAAGAGGGCAAGCCCTAGAGGGCATCTGGACTGTGATTATTTCCATAAATTCTTGGCTCCAAGTCCTGTTCTCAGCTTATGCATAATTTCTATTATGCTTCTATGTTACTCTAGAGATTCAAATGAAAACCTTTTAAACTGCAACACATGAAAGAAGAAATTATGGCAATTTTGATGTTTTGTGTGCTATCACTTGTTACAGAATGGTTAAGAAGTTTAGGAGTTTTTCCTTAGCTGTTCAGTTCGCTTATTTCTCTTTCTCTAATATTGTACTGGAAAAAGTACAAAGGCTAACAATAAAGCTCAAGAAAAGTAAAAGGATATGCCTTAAGTCTGTTTCTCACACTACTTTATGGATTTGAAACAACTCCATTACAGATGAATATGTGAGAAGGAACAAAAAGAAATTGATTTTTAACTTTACCAGTACCACCTAATATTTTGGCGTTGTCTTTCAGGATCATCAACAGAACTAGGGAAAACAGATAAAAAGAAGTAAAAAAAAAAAAACTGGATCATTAGGCAACGACTATGACAGTGAACAAAATAAAAGTACAGTGCTACACTAAAAAGGATTACAGTTTTTCTTGCAATGAAAATAAGTATCTAAACCCCAAATAGTAGACAAATACACTTGCTTCATAATTAACCGTGGTGTTTACACACCAAAAAGAACTAAAATAATCCTTCAGTAACCTACTGTTAGTAAATCTAAAAAGGAACTAAAAGATAACGTGATATAGCTTTGAGTTACGGTCAGTTAATTGGTATGCTACAGGTGTAATCAAATTAAAGTTAGATAATACCCCCCATCAAAAGCCCCATTTTCAAACTGTTAGAGCAGGAGCCAAAAAGCTATTTTCATCCTATAGGATTTAAGGGTCTCAGGTGTTCATTACATCTGGTACTGATATGTCTCATGATTACATTTCTTTTTTGAGAATGTTTCCTCCTGCTCTTTGTTAGAAGTCCAAATGGAGAAGTTTTATCTTTCCTCCAGAGATCTGCCTTTTGCATAGCACAATATACCATTTACAGCAAGGGCTTAAAAAGATTTTCAAGAGGAAATAAAGGGACGTCCTAACCTTGCCATGGTATAAAAGAGTGGCAAACAGGAATTCTGAGCTGGTGAGTAGGGTGATATTGACTTTGTATGTTGGTAAGATGGACATTAGATTTGAGAAACAAGGGTGTAGTAGACTCACAGTTTTGAAAAGAAAAAGAGGTGTAAACATATTACAGAAGTAACTTTCCTGCTTTACAATAAGTTCATGGCTGGCAGTGAGTTAGGTTATCCTGCACTTGCTGAGGAGGTGTCCTTCAGGAGAAGCAAGGATAATTGATAGAATCTAAATCATTGCATCTGAGCAATGTGGTCAAAGAAACATTGAAAAAAATTTTTTTTAATTGCATAAAAATGTTTTGGGAAGAGTTGAGATGATATTAGAAAAAAATAAAAGCTCTTAGCTTTTACAAGTTCATGCGTTAAGGTACTCAAATAAATTATTTGCATGATAGAGTAATACTCTTAACAGTTTTATAATTCCAGCACTGGTCTTATTTTCACCTATTAGAAAAATTTATCAAATATTAGCACACTGAAATTTCTCATCTGTGGCTTGAGGAAAATAACTGGTGGGCTGGTACAATGTCTTCACATTACTGTGACCTTCCATTTGTTTTTATCTATCCGTAAAGTATGATTTTTTTAACAAGGGAGCCATTCATTGAAGCAAAAGAAAGAAAGAAGTGTTTACCAAGATCTTCCTATATCTTTAATTAACTTCAGTAGTTTCAGAACTCTTTACAAGTTTAAGGGTTCTATCCATACATCTTCCATGTTTTTTCCTTCCATTTCTTCCTGAAATCAAGCTGGCCAATATTTGAAAAAGTGATGGAAGTTTTATAGAAATATGTATCTGAACTGAAAGGATAGTAGGTGTCAGACATCACACAATCCACTTTGACTGTTGCTTTCCCATAAATCAATAGGCATGTCATGTCCATTCTATTAGGACATTAGCCATTAGGATGGCAGCTACCTTGGAAGGGTTGTCAAAAAGAAAGTGGAACATTGGGTATAAGGGACACAAATGAATGACAAAGGAGGCTTAGCTGGTACTTTTCCTCAAATATATGTCAAACAAAAATTTATGTCAATCAACTATTTGTTTCTTTAACTTCATATTAATTTATGAATGAGCTTTTCAACTTGCCTCTGTAATTTTAGGCATTTCAAATTTAAAGAAATGAGATCTTGGTATCTAACTTCTCAAGGCTTGCTGGAAATTGTAATAAAAAGATTCAGACATTATTTTAAATATAAGCCAATAATCTTGCCTGAAATCAGATTTTGTCAGTAATTTATATATAAAGATGCAGGTATTTAGAGCTATTTTTATTTTTTTTTCTCAGAATTTTTCACAGATGTCCTCACTGATTATTTTTGATTAGGGCCTGTTAACAAACATGGTGAATTAGCCGTAATCTTGGTAACTTTTAATTCACAGATAACTGCTAATTTACCTTGTTACTCCGTGAAAGTAGAAAGTTTTTCTCTAATAATTGTCTGACTATAGTGGTAGCATAATTTTTTTACTTTGTCTAGTATCATGAGACTCATCTTACACTGCCATTTAATTATTTAGCCAAATGTCACCAAAATAACAGTGTGTCACTGGTTACATAGGTGAAACAGTTAACATTTTCAAAATTATATGAGTGTGTCTATGAAGCTTTATGTAAGTACACTTACATGTAAAGCTCTTTGTTTTATAATAATTTTATTCATTTATTTATTTGTTTGTTTGGAGATTTTTGCTTGACAACATCAGCAACACAGAAGGCCCAAACTCCACAATTCTTTCTATAAGTAGTAAAACTACTGCATTTTTTCTATGGGTTTCTGATATATTTCTCCGTAATATTCCAGAAATGTTAATTTAAAAAAAGGTTGTATTGTAAAATATGTATAAATACTCACTTTTGAAATAATCTTCTATTTGTTAGTGATGTCTTTTGTTTGATAGCAAATAGCAGTTTAATTAATGATTTACATTCATTCCCTGTCAGACAAGTATCATGAAGACCACAGCAGCAGTCATTGTTTCTGAAACATTTTTCAAACAACACTTGAGAAAAAAAATATTCGTGGGCACCCAAATGCATTTTGATAAATAAATTTGAAAGTGGTCACATTTACTGAAAACTGATCCAAGAAACAATAACATTTGTTATATGATATTTCCTGACAAGTCTCAGAAACCAATTTGGTGTCATAAATGACATCTATATTTGTAAGAGTAATGCTGTTCTGTGTCAGACAGACTAAGGTGGTATAAACACCTTTTATACACTGATACACACACATACTTGTCACTTAAATATTTGATTATAGTCAAATTGAAAAATTATGTACTAGCAAATGATTGCTGTAATTAAGGTTCAGATAATTTTTATTATTTCAGTTATTATTGTTTACTTATCTGCTGGTAAATATTCTAGCTTTTTTTCATTATTGTTGGCACAGAAAAATGTGCCATCATAGATATCCCAACCAGAAACACAACTGAAATATAAGTAATTCTCTGTCCCAATGGGTCCAGGTACTATCTCAATTCCAGAAAATTCCAGACCAGATTTTAACATATATGAAATTAATCAGAAAGACAGGTGAGGGACTTTGGTCATGAAAGCGCAGAAAAGCAGAGATATGCTTAGGTAGAATACTATAATGAGGGCAGAAATTTTGTGTTCCAACAGTTTCTTTTATGACACACTGCTAGAATAATTAACAAAACTTTTTTTATTTACATACTTCACCCTAAACTGTTAAAAAAACCTGGGGCATCTGTTGCACATTTAATTTACAGGTTTGGCTTATGAAGGAAAAACACCTACTCCACACTTTGTGTAAACTACTGGTTCTTTCTGTGTAATGAAGCTTGTTTTCATTCTTGGAACTGGTTGAACTTTAATTTCTTGGAAAGCTATGCTTACATAATAACAAAAATGTAGTACAAATTTCAGTTACATGTAAGCAAATCTACTAATCAAAACCCCAGTTCAAAAACAGCCAAGGATACCTCCAGCTTATTTCTAAATATGCTTTTAAATCTACACTTGTTTAGAAAAGCAGTTAAGCACACGCCTAGCCCACTGAACTTAATGTTTAGCCTTCTTTTTTTTTTCTCCTGAATTTTATATAAATAGCTTCTACAAGAAAAAAGTGGAAGTTGAATCAGCTACACTTTGACCGTGATAGTCAAATTGCTTCATTTTTTTTTTTCAGTGATGTTGAGGTAGTTTTAGGCAGAAAAAATCCCTTACTGCTAATTTTTTGGTTGTCTAGCACTTCAGTACCACTATAAGTTAACTGACTTGAAAGTAGGCATATAAAACTTCCAGATAAATTTTAATTTAATTCATAACATAAAATATTTATTGAATTTAATGATGTGCATGCCAAGTAGAATTAAATTAAATCTTTATGCCACAGGAATTGTTTGAATTTTTTACTAACAAGTAGAAGAATATTATTTCAATACTAAGCATTTATAAATAAATATTTTTTATAAAGAATTTAAAAAAAAAACCTAACATGCCTGGAATATTAGGGGGGAAAATGTCAGAAATCCATAGGAGAAAGGCATCAGTTTTATTACGTACAGGAAGAATTATGGAGTTTGGTCCTTCCCTGTGTTTTTTTTTAAGACTAAGCAGTTTAGAATGGTTGATCTTACTCTTGAAAAAGTAGCCTATAAACAGTTGGTATAAATTGCTTACAGACACCAACTCTGAAGAAGCGAATAATTACAAATCTGCTGGATTTCTTGAACATTCTGCTTGGACCTCTGTGGAATCACATTATGTGCATGATTATAGAAAGGACATGTGAAATGATTAAGCTGTGTCTATCACAAAAAAATTACCAAATTCTCCTGTATATGTTCCAGGGCTTAACTGACAATGGATTTGAAACAGATACTGAGGAAGCTGAAGGACAGAATATGCCCTTTCTTCACACACTGTCTCATGGAATATTAGTCACTGTTGCTGTTTTAAATTGCAGTTGAATTACACCAGGACTAACTGAGAAGGTGCTTAGATTGTCTAAGTAAAGAAAAAAAATCAAAGTCCTCTGAATAAAATAGATGCTAAAGAACATGGGAAAAAAGCCTCAACCCTATTGTATTAGGAGGATTGATGTGGTCCTAAAACTTCTCTATAGCCTCGTTGCTGTGTTCTCAGAAGGCCTATGAAAGGATTTTGGAGGAGGCTTAAAATATAGTATTGGCAAAGAAATGTAAACTTATTCCTAATGCCAAATAAAAACATCAAAAGGGAATAGAACATGATAAAATCCTCAAGATAAAAGCAAAAGAAAGACAGCTAGTCAACAGCTGTGAAAACAGAATTAAAACTTACATAAATTGGAAATGGTATTCCCCAAACCAAGGCTGAAACCAAATAATAGAGGATGTATAATCTCAACATAGAATTCAAACTGGGTCAACAGGATATCGTGACTAATTTTGTGGATGACTGCCAACATACTCAGGCAATTGCAGCCTATTGACCAATGTCAAACAGTTCAAGTTTGCTTTCCTCACAGACTTGAATTTTCAAATAAATATATCTTAGAGCAAATGAGTCAGTGACTACTGAGCAACATAGTGTTGAGTGTTAGGTTTGAAGCTTAAGTCAAATCACATTTAACCATATTTCAATATGGTATGTAGATGATAAGAGTAAGGATTTCAAACATGCATGGGATTTGGAAGAATGAAGGAAGGACAAATTCTACACAGTATCAGGACATATAAAAAAATTAAAAAGATACAAGACTATACCATAAAGAATGTACCAGTTCCAGTTGTCAAAATACATTTCTATTCCTTTGAATGATCTAATTAAACCAGTTTATCTGCAGAAAAATATATTTTCTCTACTTGTTCTGTTCTTAACTTTTTTTAAATTCACATCTACTTAAGGCTTTTTTTCCATTTATGTATTTTTTACAGATATTCATCTTCCTTCAGCTGTCACTTTACCCTTTTGTCTCCACAAAAATGAAATTTCAACTACTGATGTTATGCTGAATTTTTATCTTCCAGTTGCAGTCAAGGTCTTTTCTAAGTGTCTTCTGTACCAACAATTCTGTGAAACAGAGTCTGTATCTCAGCTAGTAAATAGGGCACAGACTCATACACTGGCTCAAGACTGGAGTGTTAGCAGAGGGACAGGCATTGATCTCTCCTCTCTGGTGATCACTGACAGAACCTGAGGGAATGGCATGAAGCCATAGATTAGGGTTAGGGTTCCACAGTTTTGAAGTCAGCCATTTAGATAGAACTAGTAGTCAGCATTAAAGCCACAGATGCTTCTGATCAAAATTTGAAAGTTTCACTTAAAATTTTGAAGTCAAATTCAGAGCAAATAGTTTGTCAGTTGCTATTGATTTTGGGGGTCACTTATCACTCTACTACTTCTATGTTCTTCATTTCTCTTTTTTGTACCTTCCATTTATTTTCTTTCTCCCTTTTAAGAGAGATGTCAGTAGGTGCTTTATCTTCCTCCATGTCTGTACTCCTGTGAAATAATTTCTTATGAAATTGTCTACCTTATTGTGTAACTGCCTCCTACTAGCATTTTATTACTCACAGGTCTCTGTCTATGCTCTTGATCTGCCAAACACCTGTCCAACCAAATATTTCTGTTTGTCAAATGTCTTCATCTTTAGCAATTGTTAATGTACTAGTAGCAGATTACTGATATAAGGTAAATTTCTTGCGCTTTAACTTACTGCACCTTCTAGGTATTATCAAACATGCATAATTCATAAAATCATTACTCTTGCCCAACTACTACTTCTACTGTAACTGTAAACAAAGGAGAAAGTGCTGTCTATGGCATTTTTCATTTTCTTCCTGAGGTTATTTCCTCTTGTACGTTCCACTGCTGTAAGAGTTATTCTTCGAATTTTCTCAAGTTTCTATTTTACTACTCTCTGATTTGAAAAAAATTAACCTGTTTTTTAAATACTGTAAAAGGAGTATCCAGTCTTGCATGCATTATCCAAGAATGATCTTACATGAATATTAAATAAGAAAAGATACATTTTCAAGTTGGAGTACTTTTGAGGGTGGAGGAATGTTTGCCTTAACTATAATCATAATAATAATCATAATAATAATAATTGGATAATCATATTGGAAAAGAATTAATTCACTCAGTTTAAAGAAGAAATACTTGACACTTATCAACACTTCTTGATGAGTTCACTCATCAGGAGTCATGAATCATACTTATAGTTCATATGATATTGCTGTTTATATCCCACACTTGTTCAAAACTGTAAAAAAAAAAGGTCAATTATTTTAAGGTTGCTTCCTTACAATATATATATATCACTGAATCATTAACGTTAGAAAATATCTCCAAGATCATGGAGTCCAACCTTGGACCAAACAATGCTGTGTCAACTAAACCATAGCACTAAAGTGCCGTTTCTCTCCAGGGATGGTGAACACACTTTCCTGGGCAGCCTGTTCATGAAGTAATTCTTCCTGATGTACAACCTGAATCCCCCGTCACACAGCTTGAGGCTCTATCCTCTCATCCTTTCACTAGTTGCCTGTGAGAAGAGGCTGACCCCCACCTTGCTACAACTTCCTGTTGGGCAGGCAGGAGGTAGAGGACAGTAAGCTCTCCCCTGTGCCTCCTTTCAGCCAGGCTAAACACCTACAACTCTCTCAGCCACTCTTCAAATCACATGATTCACTTTCTAGACCCTTCACCAGCTTTGCTGGACTTGCTCTACTCTGGACTTGCTACAGTGCTTCTGTGTCCTTGTTGTAGTGAGGGGCCCAGAACTGGACTAGAGGTGTGGCCTCACCAGTGCTGAGTACAGAGGGAAATCACCAGCCCTGCTGGCCACACTATTGCTGATACAGGCTGGGATGCCATTGGCCTTTTTGACCATCTGGGCACACATTTGTTCATGTTCAAATGCTGTTGAACAGCACTCTCAAGTTCTTTTCCATAGAGAAGCTTTCCAGCCACTCTGCCCCCAGCTTGTACCCCTACCTGGGGGTGTTGTGACCCATATGCAAGGCTTGCACTTTGCCTTACTGAACCTCATACTCCTGGCTATGGTTCATGGATCCAGCCTGCCCAGATCCCTCTACAGTGCCCTCCTACCCTCCAAAAGATAAATGCTCTGGCCAAACTTGGTGTTTAAATTTCTCCTGCAACTGAAAAATTAGTATTAGTATATTTCATAAGCAGCCATATTTCATGACCTTGAGAATAAAGAAAATGAAGCAAAGAATGAGTAGTTCACAAAATGCTGTGAACTAAGCAGAAACTAAGAACAAATTTTTTGAGTTTCTCACAAATTCCTGGAATCACTCTCTTCAACATTAATTATATTAATCCAGTTACTTACTCCACTGCCTGGGTTAATAAAAGATCCTAGAGATTAAAGGGAAATTATTTTTAAGGGTAATCAATATGAAAATTTACATCTAGTTTTAAGAAGCAGAGTAGAATCCCAACATGAGACATAGAAAATATGTTTAAAATAAATAACTAGCTGAAAAGTAATTGTTTGTATAAAAACTAGTCCAAAATAAAACCTGAACGAATCAAAACCTATTGTCATGCAGAAAATAAAATTATATTTTCTGGAAAATATTTGTATTTTAATCACATCCAGCAATTGATTAGGAATGTAGTGTTTCCTATCTAGTAAGAGAGCATGTTCTGATCAGAAAGGACATGAAAATTTTTCATAAAAATGCTAACACAAATGTTCCTTGTGAACCATATTATGGTTATATCTTGGATGTTGAACAATCCAAGTTCATTTTTTATTTTGGAAGTGGGATGTCAATTCTCGCTTTTACTAAAGAATAGAAAGGATGAAAACAATCAATTTCTGCCAGTAAGGTGAAAGATACTAAAATATATTTAATAAAAAGAAAGAAAACAGAATCAAAATTGGTGAGAAAAATGCTGAGAAAATAGAATGAAAAATGGTGATAAAGATATCTCTAGTGAACAAGATTAATTCTTGTGTGCTACTACGGTATATGCTCTTATTTTTAAATGAGATGGTGATAAGATTAATGAGAAAAGCCTTATTAATGTCTATGTAAATAGATCCATTCATTAATTGGAATACTAAAATTTGACTTAATTAATTGAGACTTTCAAATAATCCAATTGCTTTGAAATCTGCATCTCATTCCAAAAAGCCAGTTTTCTAGGGACTATTTATAACTAATGAATTTGGAAGACCACTGAAATCTTAACATTACTCACAAATTATACAGTGTAATCCCTTGTGATTATTTTCACTGCAAGGCTAACTTTACACATGATGGAAAATGAGAAGGATCAGTAATAGAAGAGAGAACATCTTGTGCTCCTAACAATGTTTGTGGGAGTGCCTTCTTAGCCTCCCCTCAGCAAACTGTCCAGGATGCTAACAGTTGATAAAACAGAGGTGAGTGTCAACAGAACATCCAAAACTTTCTGAGAAGGAGTTTTCCCCAAACTGACAATGATAAAGAAGACACCCACTGGCCACAATAAACAGCTTAAGACTAAAGGCATCAGCTTGAGAAGAACTTCAAGAAAAGCTTGAAAATTTCTGGTAGTGGGAAGAGAAAAGAAAGCAACAGAGAAGAGTCAAAACCTGTTTTGACACTGTCAGAAATCACCCCACTGACATTGCAATCTGTACCTTGACCTTACTGAGAGTCCTTCCATCAGATGCCATGGCTGAGTGCATCTAGCCTGAGGATTGACAGTTTGGGTGCACAAAATAAGAATCCACACTTCTGAGGTACATGTCTGAAGTTGAGGCTTTCTTATGAGAATGTTTTGTTGTTTTGTATAGACTGTCATGAGCACATGTAAGCCTAGAACCTACACCTCCAGCAGAAGGGAAATAAAGAAATAAAGAAATCCTCATTCTCAAAGAGGTCAGGGAAGTGTTTTTGGGGTGGACTCTGAGGGGAGTGCATGTGTGCCTGTGTACATGTCTCAGGATTTTTATAGAGGATGGTTTAGAAATGTCTAGGTGTTTTAAGTATTGAGTATTATGTTTTGCCTTCATGAGTGCATTATTCACTAACTGCTGGTTAGTTACATGTTATTAATTAATCTAACAGCTTCAATTTTGACTATATTTACAACACATGAAAAGGGTAGATACTTTCCTGCAATGTTTCTTTCTGAATGCAATTAATCAAGTAATTAAAAAAAAATTGAGTAGGCCTTTTTGTGACTATGTATGTCCATGCTCAGCTACCTGGCACAACAAAAAGGACACAGTATTTAATTTAACTTTATTTTCAACCAATACATTTTAGAACAGTTGAATTATTTCTTGTAAATGAGACCAGTCAAATATAGCTTCAGACAGTTCAGTCCGTGGCTTATAATAAGAATTTTGGCTACTAATAACCTAATTTAAAATGCAGGGGGCATTGGGGATCTTGTTTTGTGATGTGGTTTTCTATTTCTTTGATTGGGATTTTTTGTGGAGCTCTTTGTTTTATGTTATGTATTCAGCTTGAAGGAATAAAGTTATTCTGAATTATGTAATATTTTTCTATATGTACAATCTTTTGTACTTTGCTATAAGTATTTTTATTTTCTCTATTTGCAAGACAGGCTAAAAGGTGAATCTGTTATTTAGAACAGCAAAATTATCATGGATATTGTTGAGATTTTATCTATGTCAGTGTCTGGGAAGACTCGACTTCATTCTCCAGCTACTGGTGTCTATTATGGAGTAAAATTTTGAGACTGTGAAGCAGAGCTGTCATCTGGGGTTGGATGGTGGTGTTACAATGATCATTGTTCTTGTCTGAGTACCTGATGGAATAATGACAGGGGTTAAAAGTACAGGGCAGATGAATGTCTTACATTTTTTCTAACAGATAAATTCCATTCTTTAATCAATGGCTATGCAAGAATTTTTATTCGAAGTAGATCAGATTAAATAGGAGGAATAAGGATGACACCTATCATTTGGCTTAACTCAGGATTAAGGTATTTTGCTATCAGACAGTAGATCAAAATCCCACAAAAAGTAAAAGTAACAGAATCCCTTTCTGTCACATTCTGAGCTTTCTGAACTACTAAATCCAATCTAGCAGTTTCTGTCAATCTGCCTTTGTCATAGAATCATCAAATGGTATGGTTTGAAAGGGACCTTAAAGATCAACTAGTTACAACCCCCCTGTCATGGCCAGGGACACCTTTCAGTACACCAAGTTGTTCAGAGCCCAAGCCAATCTGGCCTTGAATGCTTTTTTAATCCGTGACTTTTTGGCCACTTTAAACTTGTAGATAGCTTGAGTATAAAAAATAATAAAATTTTTCAATTAAAAGAAATGTTACAAAACCCCAAAATCACTTACCTGTAAATGCAGATCTCTGCCTTCTCTAAAAAAACAATAAAATCATTACAGCTACAATTTTCAATTTGCTTGAAATGACTGAGAGTTGTCATCACTAAGTAGACTCGAAATTTTACAAGCCTTAGCTACTTCACAGAAATAGTAGGGCAACCTCAGAGAGAAAATAGTGTATGCTAATCAAATCCATTACTTTACATATTGGTTCTTCTCATTCCTCTGATAGGAACATATGGTCAATACGTAGAGATATCACTAAGTTAGAAAACAAGGAGAAAAAGAAACAATATCTTTTTAAGTTTAACAGTGAAAGTAAAAAAATTGATAATGAAAACTGCGAAAAAAGCAATTTTTCCAGAGAGAATGAAATAACTACAAGTCCTGTCGACAAACAGGGATCCATGTTAATTATAAGAATGTGAGAACAAAGTAATAAAACACTTAAATGGTGAAGAGTATTGACTGCATCATGTTAGATATGGATCATCTAGATCTGATTTAAAGTAAAGGAGGTAAAAAGCATTGGTTCAATTTTGTGTTAATGAAGATACTTGGAATGCAAGTACCCCTGATAAAAAATCTGTTTTATATTTGTCTGTAATCAGGCATTTTGAAGCAGTTAATACATTAGGGTGACCCATGTATTTCTGCTAGACATAATTTAGAGTTATCCTCACTAAGGTCCAAGACAAAACAACCATGCTCAACTTGCTACTGAGCGTCACCACTAGTACTTTGTATGTGGAAACTGGCTTGCAGCTACTGTGAGACTAAATATTTCCTTTAAATGTGAAGAAAAAGGAACAGACATTTATCTTCAAAGCAGAAATTATTGGAAAAGGATAAATTCCGTTTCACAATCCCTGTTTGTCTACTTTAGAAATAAGCAAGTAAACGAAGGAGGGACAGTAAGAGCAATTGAGAGAAAGCGAGAGAAGGGCAAAGCTTCCTTTCTTGGCAGCCAAAAGCCATTAGAAGAGCTTGGCTGCCCATGTAACCACAGCCTCAGGCAGCTGAATGCATGCCCAGAGCAGAAATGGAGACACAAAGAGATTCAGGTTCTTATGGGATTATCCTGAAGTTGAGGGAAGACTTGTGAATACTTAAACATTGATATTTCTTGCCTGGGTTTCTCCAGCGAGAAAAAAGCCAAATAAAATCAAATTACACTTTCTGTTCTCTGGTACATGACTAAAAGTTTGCTTGTTGTAGTTTAATTTATTTGGAAGAAAATCTGCAAAGTTGTGTCTTAAATTTTGATACAGCAGACTAGCATTTATTCTGGAGTTTAGTGTAAAATGAGCAGCTGAGAATCATATGATACAGCTGGGAGAAAGAGAGGGGAATTTGATTTCTCAATGAAAGCAACTGCTTTGAAATACTATAGTTAGATAAATGGCCCCTAAATAGCTGAGGCTCAAATCAATTAAGATTTTACAGATTTGGATAAGAATTATACAACTGGGGAAGAGAGAGAAGCATGTGCATTTTGAGCATACTGCTTGCTGCATTAGGACTTTGCTTATTAAGATGCTACTGCTTTGAGCTGTCTCTTGTAACAGCAGCATTGCGTGCAATTACAATCAGTAAAAAAATTCAATCTGTTCCTGGTGAAAGAGGCCAAGGCAGAAACACTACTCTGTATTTTCCATATGCTAAACATTCTTTGAGGAAATTAATACAAATCTTTTCTCAGTCTCCAAAACTAGATGATGGAAATTATTCAAAGCCCAATTCTCTGCTCTGAAAAAATGGGCTGTGCCCTGATATTTTTCCTTCAGTATCTTTTCCTCTCAGGGTTCAGATCTACACATATCTGCCATAAATAAAGTGGTGTGCAAAACTGACTGTTATTTCTTTAGTGTTCCTTTCACATCACTGATGTAATGGATGAGGTAGGTTGTGTAAACCAAAACATTCAATTCCATATTAATTGAAATATTAATTGAAATATAACTATCTGCACTAGGATAGTCTGCAGAAGGTGTTCATATAGACAACATATATATAATATATGGGATATATATGGGGTATAATATATAGGATGCTGCTTGCACTTTTTGCATGTAAATTCCTACTTAAACAATATTTTTCTTTGGATTTTTCTCCACAAGTTAGCAGCTGTGCAGGCTCTGTGCTTACAGCATAGTAAGGCAGATGATTATTGCTCCATACTGTATAGGGAGCATCCATATGCTGAGTGAAATGCTCAAGTATGACAGCCAGGTTTAAGAAAATATATGAAAAGAGTGTTAAGTACCTCTTCCATGGTACTGCACGAAGATCAGCATGCAGGACTGGAAACATGACTCCTGTAGACCTGAGATGGAATAAATTATAAGGGTCACAGATAGGAAGAAGTTCCCAAGTGAAAGGCAAATGGAAAACATTTGGAATGAATGTTAAACTTTTTTGCCCAGTGGAATATTGCAAGAGACACGTAGTTTTCAGGATTAGCCAGATGTCATGGTAGTCATCTGTTGAACACTTCTTCAAATCACAATAAGGCAACGATATCCAGTATATTAATACCCAGCATACTAATACACAAAGACAAACAATGTTATAGTGATTTAGGAATTTCAGCCATTATGAAATTTATGGAGTGCATCTTATGCATGCCACTATAATCTTTTGTGATTGGTTGTTTTCACTTATCATGTTTTTGTGTTGTTTGATTTTTTGTTTTTTTTCTGTCATTCTCTTGTGAAGATTCTTTTTTTTTTTAATACATCTTTTTGGATTTCTAAATCTGCCTACATTCTTTCCTTCTCTACTGGCATTTCTGATACATAGCAGCAAGAAATGGATAATATGATTGCTATGTGTTTGTCCTCTCAGTATCACAGAGGTCCAGCTTGAGTGTATCCAGAAAGGCAGCAAGACATTCAGATATAACAGAGGATCATACTGAGTATCTGCTGAAAAGCAACTCTTTATGGGCCTTATATAATCTAGGTAGAAATATAGGTAGGAAATTAATGATTTCTTACCAGAGTGCAGAGTGCCTGGCTCAAATCTGGATACCTGAAAACCTAAATACAGTTTAGAAAAGGGTACACATCCTATACTGTAAAAATGCTAGAAGGTCATTGCACATTAAGGAACATTTTATTACTCTGCCCTGTGCACTAAATCTAGGAGGGTTAAAATAAGGATTGAGGATTTTTTCTTGATTTTTTCCACTTTTTTGTGCTCAATTCCTCTCTGAGGAAAACATGTATTTGGATGCTTCCCCATATCTCAGAATACGGAGGTTCCCTGAAACATTTATCAAAATATCCCAACAATAATATACTCTTTTCTCAGTTCCGCGAAACATATCTAACATTTGGTGAGCTACCATTTGGCAAAATCCAAGAAAATTGGAGCCAGTGCCCATGTGATTGGATTACAGAAGAGTGAAACCTATAGGCAGAACTCACTGTTGATGTTCAATGAATACATTTTGGTCAAGAAAGCATAACAGAGACTTTTCATTACAATTCTGCCCCTATGCACAGTGTGATTTGCTATATCAGTGTGCTGAGATCTACACTGTTGAATGATTTGCTGTATCCAGTATTTGCTGTATTATACTGTATCCAGTACTTCCGGATACAGAATAGTCACATACAAAGAATATAGAATTGGAGTTCTGTTTGTATGTCAGCCAATCTGAATTGACCTTGAGACTTATACCTTACCAAGTACCTATTTTTCATTGCCTTTCTTATCAATTAAGATGCACATGAATAGAATCTTGCTATGTGTTTGTGTAATATACCACATAAACCACCACAAATTCTGAATAGGGCTGGCAAAAGTTGTTCTTTCTTGTAATGTCAGTTCATTCCTTTTAAAATAAGCATAGCTGTGTGTGCACAAAAAGATGATGCACACAAGGGTGGGAAAGAGCAGAAACACTGCTACTCTTTAAAATGTAAATTTAATAGTTTCTTCTTGGTCCTTATTTTTGCATTTCTGTTGCTTTTTTCTTTTTTTTTTTTTTTTTTTTTTTTTCTTTTCTCTGTGCATAACAGAATTGGATGGGGCTCTGAGAAAACTGGTCTGGTAAAAGGTGCCCCACATCAGGAGGGTCAGAAATACATGATGTTTAAGGTCCATTCTAATCCAGGCTGTTCTATGATTCTGTGATTTGTGGCTGCATGGGTTGGCCATATGGTCTAGGATTGACAGACCATCTGAAGGAGGAGGCCACAGACTGAGTTGAATTGTTGTGAAAGAGCTAAGATGCTCTTCTGAGACAGGATCTTCTAATCCTGCAGACTTCTGTTTCTGCTTTTTAACATTTCACCTCTTGTTTGCCCAGTGTCTTATACGGACTAGAGTCAGACCAGGGGATGATCTAGGGAACAGCTACATATTGAAGCATGAGGAAAAAAAGCAAAACCAAAAAAGATGATATAGAAAATGTGTGTTGGAATCCTTTCTGGTAAAAAGCCTACCATTTTTTAACAAATATTTTTCTCAACACAAACTGTTGACAGGTAATTTTATACAATATTCCTCCCTTAGCTGTCCTTTAAACAGAAATACATTTGAAAGAAGATTTTATACACCACTTTTCAAGGCACAGGAAGAGTGCAGTCACTACTTGAATGTCTTCAGCAGTTTTCCAATTATGTCCTCAACTGACATTTTACTTAAGGTATAAAGCACACCTCACTTTCAACCAGGAGCTGGTTAAAAATCAAGGGGATTTCTTTTGGGGCTCTTAGGGAATTTTCAGGAACCTAAGATAGACTCTGGACATTAGTTAATTCTTTCTGGTTAAGCAGATATATATTGAACAAAGTGTAAAGTGTTCAGTTACCAGTCCTTCTGTGGAAATGCACAGATGCACTTCTGCTCATTGTTCCCGTGTACCCATGGGAAACTAAATTTTTTATTATCTTTTCTATGGTTGTTACTTGGTTTTGTGCTTTGCAGTGTCACATATCAAAAAAACTAAGTGGAGAGGAAAGAAAAGAAATCAGAAGACTGGTAAGGAGAGAGAAAACTAAGCTGGTTTTAGAATTGATCTTGCTCAGAGACCAACCTTGCACACAAGAGATGTTAGAAAACACGCAGTGTGAGAGAATTCATGTATTTGTGTTTGCTTTGGGTTGTTTTCTGTCTACTAAAGAAATGAAGCTCTCTCACCAGATAACAAAATGTTGTGAAAAATTTTAAAACATTCCTCACACAGGCTTGAGGCCTCTTTGTAACAGGGGGAAGGGAGATAAGAAGTTCAGAGATTGTAAAACACAGCCTGGTAAAGACTTGTGTGTGCTCCAGGACCCCTTTTATATGTAACACAGGACTCAGATCTTGCTACTTTTTGCTCCTGCTAAAATGAGCTTATCAGGGTATGCGCTTCCATTTGTTTTTTCTGGAATCATCAAGCCAGGGAGATAATGAAATAAATCTACTCTTTACACTTCAGCTTTGGGTTGTTGTCTTCTTGGTGTTATCTCCATATATTTGGTTCACACTGAAGCAAAACTGCAGAACATCTGTAGAGCCAGTCTAAATAAATACCACTTATGCTGTCACTTCTCTCCTAGCAGTGTAATTAAACAGGAGTTAGAATTTGCAATATGTTAACATTTTATCAATTAAAGATAGATGGGGGAGACATGGACTTTCCTGCATCCTGCTTCCGGCCCTTCCTATGGACGGGCATCACACTGGCTGTTTTCCAGTCATCTGGGATCTCCCTGGTAAGCCAGGAGTGATGACAAACGATGGACAGTGGCTTGGCAAGCTGTTCTGCCTACTCCCTCATCACTGTAGGACACATCTGATCCCATAGACTTGTGAGCATCTACATGGCTCAGCAGGTCACTAACAGCTTCCTCTTGGATACAGGGGCTTGTTCTGCTCCCTCTCCCTGTCTCAGGAGGCGAGTTGCAATGAGGATGACTTGTCTTACTGTTGACAACTGATGCAAAGAAGGAGTTAAATACCTCAGCCTTTTCTTCATCTTCAGTAACAATATTCCCCTCCACGTCCAATAAGGAATGGACGTTTTCCTTGCCCCTCCTTTTGCCATTTATGTATTTATAGAAATATTTTTTATTACCCTTTACAGAAGTGGCCATGTTAAGTTTTAATTGAGCTTTTGCCTCTCTAATTTCCTTTCTGCATGATCTAATGACATCCTTAAACACTTTCAGAGTTGCCTGCACTCATTCAAAAACCTAAATGATCTTTGTACTTTATTCAATCCATCTCTCTAGCACATCCATTTAAACCTCATAAAGATAATCACTGCTTGGAATATGGAGGAGCTAATAAGCTACAGCTACTTTGCATTAAATTTCCAACTGCATACACGTGGTATTTTAAGAGAGGCTACAACAATTTATTTTTGGACAGGGTTACAGGATTCTTTATTTATGCAGTGCTTGGATTAGATCTCTATAATGTGCTGCACATGGGATACCCACTTTGTGATCATTCAGGTGCTCAGTCTGCTTCAGTGTGCAGTGCCAGTCCAGCCACTGAAATTCGTGAGAAGAAGGCATTTCACAATGGCATTCTCTGTGCTGACTGAGCATGCTGTATCAGTAGAAAGTACATGGGCCAAAACAGCTTCTTGTGTCATTCAAATAAGGCCTGTTCTAGACACTCATGTCAGAGGATATAATGCATGAAATACCAAGGCCATTTGAGGAGTCAGATTGGTATTCCTCCCCCTGAACTTACTACTCAGTTTGTTAAAGAAATCAACTGTACACTGTTTATTGGGACATGGTATTAAACAGCGGCTTTTATGAGAAGGGTGGGATGATGGTCTCTGAGACCATAAGACACCTCCAAGATGGTCTCTAAGACCGTTTGATCTCATAAGAGATCAAATATAATCCCTGTGAGATGAAATGTTCTGTTCAGTGTAATCTTTGGCAAAGAACAATGCCACCCAAAAAGTAGCACAATGTAACCTGTGTTTAGACAACTTCTCAAAAGTGGCAGGTGTATTCTCAGCAAAAGAAAGACTGTTTAAATCAAATACACATATTAAAAAAAAAAAATAATCTTAGCGATATTAAAGCAGGTTAGGAAGGCAGCAGCTTTAGGAAAACTGAAAATTAAATGATCATAGAAAAGCAGAGCAATACTTCAGTCTTTATGAAATAGCGTTAAAGCTGTCCAAGTGCAAAACTTGCCTTCCTGAAGATTCATTGTGGAAGTTGTATTCAGATCAAATATTTTAATTTTCTTTCCAAACTGCTGAATTACAATGAAACCATAAAATACAACCAGTAGAATTCTCCCCCATTATTAGATTATGAGGATCAGATAAATTTTTTTACCTCTTTTTGCCCACCCACAGAAGCAGTTCAAATACTTTTTCTTTTACAATTTTGATAAGCAAAAGGGTTTAATTTCAGAGCAAGAAGACTGCTTAAGTTACTTATTGTTCTCTGGAGGACAAAAGTTTTGAGTGTCTATGTAAAGCAGTGAATATTATTCCAAGAATAATAAGAAAACTTAGCAAGATAAAATTTAGAATTAAAGAACAGCCAACCATTGGTGGTCCAGCTGAAAAGGAGAAAGGCTTTTTTGCTATCAATAAGGAGGATTTTGGCACAGAAATTCTGATTGATTGTACCAGCTTAACTCAGTTAGCAGCTAAATAAGCAACATTATAGTTCTAAGTTTTCCATAATTAGAAAAGTACACCAAAAAACATGATTCAGCTCTTAAATAAGTTTTTCAGTGGAAAATTTCTCTCTCTTCTTCTTAAATAAAGCTCTTTAAACTTCATAATAAAAGGTATATTTTGGTGCATCTATTGTCACTGTTTTCTTTATCCTTCTGAAATAGACAATGCCTGGACCAAAGATTGGAATTATGAGACTTTATGAATACTGCCACTTACAAGCAAGGTCCCAAGCAGACATAGATGACTCAGTTGCAGACTCCTGTTTAGGTCTCCAAGAAATGTCTCCTGGTATTCTATTTTTTCATTGGGAAGGGCCCTTTGTTTTTTGAAGAGTATCACCTAGAGTCTTCCTTTCCTCTTATGCTATGGCAAACTTTTTGCAATCCAGATTTACTCTAAACATAATCTAATTTTCCTTGGTTATTATCATTATCATGGATATACCTAAGTCTGACTCTAGTAGTTTTTCATTCACTTATTCACAAATAATATTTTTCTGCAGGCTCCATCATGTTAATTTCACTATAAAATAGAATCCCGTTGCCTGAAATACTGGAGTTATATGACTCATTAAAAGAATTCTACAGGCATTTTTGAATCATACTACCAGTTTGCTTGTAAATTTCTGGGTAAGAATTAAAAATTTAGTACTACTAGGTACATGTAAGAGAGCAGCAAAAGAAGGTGAAGACTGCAGAATGTAATTAAAATGTCAATTTCGACATGTCACTTATGAGGTAATAAATAATACATTGGATGTGTTTTAAAGACACACCTATGAAGCTACTTTGTTTAGATTTTTTTAAATCATTCAAATACATACACCATTTTCAGAGGTATAAATTAATTTTAAAAATAAATATCTCTGAAATGAAAGCAGTATTTTATAATAACAATTATTGCAACTAAAATAATAATTTTGGCTGCGTTTACTGGCTGAGTGAGCTTCTCAATTACCAAAGAAACTGCAATAAGATTAACAGTGAATATTCAAAACTCATTCTATCATAATATGTGGATTTTTTGAGACAACCACATCCTTTAATAGTACATTAATTCAAATTATTAAAGTTAAATAAATGTGAAATACAATACACCATAATAGGATAAAACAAAAATGTTCCAAAATTATTTAAATATTTTTGGTCAATATTTTCAGGAACAGAAAATAGATTTATTGCTTGTTAAATGTCAGTAGTGAAATGTCATCTTTTGAAAATAAAACTGATTGAAGTAGTATTGTCATGCAACAACCCAATAATAACAGTATTAAGCCAACATTCACAGGCTGTCTCTTCAGTTATTCTCTATCTTAGCCACAGGATATATCTTGTGTTGTATTATCTAGGAACTACTGTACTGGTAACCAAGTAGACCATAATTAGGTTTTATACACCTGATTCCATTATGATTACTGTCAGCTTTTAAGTATTGCAGCCCCTTGCAGTTTTGTTATGTGTTGTAACGCAGGACCACATCACCTTGTTTCTTGCAGAAAAGTTTTCTGATTCCCAAATATTTCCTAACAATATACCAGGGCAGGTGTACATGCCAAAATTAAGGAGATGACACTAAGGGAGTGGCTACAAAACAAGAAAGCTTTGCAAATATAAACACGTGTTGAGATTTCAGTATTTTTTTCCATTTTGTGTCTGGGCAAAGCCAAGAACAGAAAAAGAACTTTGCAAAACCAAGTCCAATAGAGAAAGGAGGTAAAAAGGAAACTAATAGAAATATTAAATCAGAAATTAAATGTTTTATTTTCTTGGAGTCTCAAATGTCTAGATTTTCCAAAGCATTCTCTATTGTTAAAAAAGATAAATCTTGTTATAAAAGTATTTTCAAAATATAGGTCAAGAAGAAAACATGATGTTCAGATTTATTTTTTAAATATTAGCAGCAGCTGCCACGTGATGGTGAGTGTCTGTGACATACTTGGGTGCTAATGATGGAGCTTTAGCTCTCTTGTTTCCTTCCATCCCCTTTCAGTGTAATCATATCTCCATGTCTGATCATTAGTGTCCATTTTACTTGCTGGATAGTCACAACTGCTGGCAATTCCAGTGTGAGAGAAGGAATAACCTTCTCTATACTGACAAAGCAGGAAAAGAATCACACTTGAAATCCTTTTTATAAAGCATAAAAATATCAAGAGGTGGTTCAGCAATTCAGGATATTATATGACACAGTTTTTTTTTTTTAAATTATAATGAATTAACTGCTCAGGGTTTCTTGACAGAATAATTTTTTTAACAATACATTTTTTAAACCTAAAATATCTCAATCTGCATGAACAGACAAGACTGTTTATTTCATCACCCACAAAGCAGTACTGTATTTTCTTCAAAATGAAATAAAGCCAAAACCCAAAGAAACAAACTCCCAAAAAAATCAACTCACCCCAACCAAATGAGGAATTAGAGTCTTCTGTGTAAGACAACTCCTGTAAGACGCCTTTTTGCTTTGTTTTTCAGCATTGTGGTTTTTATAAACTTTAGATCTGAATTCTACCAAAGAAAATTATTTCTTTCATGTCCAAAGTGACCAAGCAACAGTTATAACAATAAAAAAAAGCTAAATCTCAAAATGCATACATTTGTTAGTAGAGACAGGCAGTCATTTAAGGGAAAGGTGAAAATCATTTATTGCTGTTGTGTGCTACTAAATTTTCAGATAAATAAAGACATTTCCTCATTTTAATTGTTAGTCTTATACCTTTCATGCACAGGAAATTTGATATTATATCTTAAAATATAATTATATCCTAATATAATATTATATCCTAATATTTTAGCTTAAAATGTAAATAAGACATATATATATATAAGGAATTTTGTTCATTAGATAATTTAGCTCATGAAAAGGTGACCTTTTTAATGAGAAAAATAACAATCATAGGAACAAAACTAAAGTATTCAACATTATTCTTAATTTTGATTAGTATTAAGAGGGTATAATGAACAATAAAGTTTTCATTTCTACTAGAAACTTACTTCACCACTATCATATTTTTGACACAGAAGCACAATGAAAGACTATAATTTAAGAGGATATCTCACTATATTGAATGACTTTATATTTGACTTGATCAACTAATTTCTCTACGTCTATATTGTCTTATTTCCACTCATATAAAAAAATCATTAAAATAAAAAAAGGGTTTGTGTGAATATGCCACCACCGGAGAAGGACCAAATGCTTTAATTTGCATCTGCAGAACCTTAAAATGACTGTTATCATATATTTCAGAAAAAAATGTCTTTTTTTCTGGTGTAATTTTGAAAATTGCAACATTATTAAATGTCTTTAATGTTAATACAGATATATCTGTAGGTCCTCTTGTTGCATAATCTATATTTTCTTGATGTAAATGTGCCTGTCTTGGGGTTTTAATAAAGCTTTATATTTTCTCTTAGGAATTTGTCACACTCACTGTATATTAACTTTATTTTCAAAACCTTACCAATTTTTTCTTGCCTTCTCATAATTTTCTCTTTTACTTACAACAATTTTAAGTGTTAACCATCTTCAACACAGACTACTAAATCACAACTATGAATTCTAATACACTAAATTCAGCACTATAACTCAATATTTCCCATTGTCCAACACTTCCATTAACACTAAAGTTCTTCTCTAAAATGCAGTAGCAGAGCCACCACTAATTCAGTCTGTTGTTACTTATGTCTATTTCTCACTCTAAAACAACATTCCTGTAATAGAAATTTACCCTTTTTCTTTTCCATTACTTCTAACTTCAAGCGTAGAAGGTAAAGAACTCCCCGTTTAATTTTCTAATTCTAACCTTGTCTTCCATAACTTTTAAAGCAGCTTCCCTGAGGTCATCCTTTTGATGCAGCTTACGAGTTATCATGAGTAAGTTTATAATTGGGTCAGATCTCATTAGATCTGAATTAAAACTTCCAGAAATCCATCACGTAAGTTTCCTGATGCTACAAAAACCAGAAAATTTTTAACAAATTGGGAAGATTTGTCCTTTGCCGTCATGGGAACAAATTAAACCCCTAGTCAATAAAGGATCTTAATATATTTAAGAAAAACTAACCTTTCTCTTTTTCTTGTACTTTTTTCTCAATCTTTTTTCTTACTCACACATCTCAGTGAGGTTTTTTTCCTTTGCTAACATTGTTGCATTGTTTCTTGGCTTTATACGTAGAAATATTTTCCTGCAAGCCAATATAAAAAAATAGTGTTCACTCTAGAAACAGATATCAAACTTTTTTTTTCTTTACAATTTTATTATTTTACAGTAGTACCCACTTCTATGATTGAAGCATGTTAGTTGGCTTTCTAAAATCATTTAGATTTTTACATTTTGAGAAACCTAATTTCCTTCTGCAGTGAAATGACTACGTGGATGGGTGGGTCTAGAGCAGTGGATATTATCCATCTCGACTTCAGTGAGACTTTCAACACTGTCTTACACAACATTCTCATAAGCAAATAGGGAAATGTGGACTGGTTATGTGGATAGTGAAGTGGATTGAGAACTGGCTGGACAGCACATCCTAGGGGGTCAAAATGAGTGGCACAAGGTCTAGTTGGTGCATATGTTGAACGACTTGATGTTGTAAAACAGATGTACTGGATTCTTCCTTGGACTTCCATGTCAGAGTAGTAACCCTAGCTCCTTCCACTCCTCACTGTGTTCTTTAACTTCTGTGACAAACCTCTAAAAAAAAGATCCTTGAGATAAAACTGCTGTTTCTGTAGGTACGTCCACAGTCTGTACGCAGTATTACTTCAGTAGTTAATTTTCACAAGTCATCTTTATGCAGGTATATTGAAACTTTGAAATGTTTCTTTTTCAAACCTCCAAAAATAGTACTCTTTTAGTGTAGTTTTGGATGGTTTTCTTCCTTCACTTTAAAAAAATGTGGCTGAAGGAACACATTTAGTAATGTAATATCTTACTGAAAATACCTTATGGAACCAATGTCATCAGTGTCAAGGAAATGTTTAAAAGCTTTACCAAACAATTATGTTACATAGTTCCCTCTGTGGTTTTCCTGGCAATGCTAAGGTGCTAGATCAATTCAGAACACTAGGCACCATCTACTAGGCCATATATTACCAGAGATATGACACAGCTTCAGTTAGCATTGACTCTGACTTTAGTATTATTTGGAATTGAGGACTGAAGTAACTTTTCTACAGGAACTATCATATGCTCTCATTGGTTTAAAAGGCTTTAGACAGGATTATGCATATCTGATAATTTGTGAAATGCTTTAATTTTTGCTTGATATCCTAAGCAGATGATTTATTAAATGCTTTAATTTTTCTATTATATACTAAAAAGATTTCATTCATGCCTCTATGAAAGACCAGTAATTAGCTATATTATGATTGGAGAAGATTTGCTAAAGCTTTTGGAAATATTTTTGTTCCCCTAAATACACTCTATAAATACAAGAGCTTTATAGACTTTTTACTTGAAAAGATAGAATATTTGACTGAATATTGTTAAAATGTAGGTATGTTTCCTATTTGCATAAACTTGTGGAAGTTTTGATTAGGTCACAATCTAATCAAATTTTAATCTCCCTGAGACTTCTATACAGTAATTACAGCTGATAGCTCTTAGATGTACTACAGGAATGTAGATCCTGCTAGGCAGCCCTTTCCCAGAGCTGCTTTGTCACAAGTCATTTTTTATAATGATTGCTGTTTTTTTTTAATTCAATGTTGAGAGTTTTTTCCCTTCACCCTATATTGGTTTCTTGTTTACCTTCTATAGCTGAATTCATTTCTATTTGAAAAAATCTGTTTTGTCCCCATGAAAACTGCTACCTTGTGAATCCAGCCTCATTGAGGAAAAGCACCTTTTTTGCCAGCCCTAGGTAATACTATTACCATCTCTAAATTTTCAGCTCAATGGAAATATAAAAACTGGATCTCAAGCTCACAATTTCATAAGGAAATCTTACACGCCTAGAGAAATGTTTCCAGTATCAACCAGAATTCAAGAACCATGTATGTGGGTTCCAGAAACCATGACAAAACTGAATATGGGTCATTCCTTTAAAACCTTTCAGATGAGATCACACTTGTGCATTAAATGTAGTCCTTACCCTAGCCTGGTAATTTCAGTGGAATGATTAATAAAGATGTGATAGACATCACATCAGCTACATTCAAAGATTTTGCAAAAAAAAAAAAAAAAAAAAATTAAAGTCAGATATCTTTCCTTCAGTTTCAAAATCTTAGCTCATGCATGTCCAACCTGCTTCCCTCCCATGAGCTCAGGCTGAAGAAAAGCATAAAGCATCTTGTTGTTTAGGTTTACTACTCTGTGTCAAAAAGGATACCTGAGGAAAAGGGACATAAAATAACCTGTTCTAATGAGAGACAGACAAGACCCTAGCCCAAACATAAGGGAAAAGGAAAAGAGAAAAAATTGTGTTAATCAAGACACATCAGATCCCACTCAAAAAGGGTGTGTGCCTGCCCTTCAACACAATTCTTATTTCTAGGAGCAGGTGAAGTCACAGATATTCTTGGTCCCTTTCTGCATAGGTACTGTCACTGGGAGGCATGGTGTGTTGTTGCCAGTAACTTTTTTACACACATAAAACTAAAATTTTAAAATTTTCTAGGAATGGAAAACTTTGAGAATTGTCTGGAAAAATCAGGAACAAGTTTTTCAGCCAGAGAGGGTGCTTGAGGCCTGGAACAGATTCCCCAGGAAGCACCAAGCCCGACAGAGGTCAAGGAGCATTTGGACAATACTCTCGGGAACATGGTGTGACTCTTGGAGTCTTCTGTGCAGGGATAGGAATTGTATTTGATAATCCTGATGGGTCCCCTCCAACTGAGAATAATATATGAATCTATGATTCTAAGATAGGAATCAGATTTTGACTGCAGTTAAGAAAAAAAAAAATCTCATGCAAAAAAAGTGAAATAATCTGATTTCATAAGTCTTTAAAAGAAAGATAAAAAAGAATTATGATTAGGATGAATGACTGTGTAAATTCTCTACAGCCTCTTCCTGAGTTCAGAGGAAATGAAAACATATTAGAGTGAGATTCTTGACGGTTTTAATGTGTCTACTGAAAACAGCACATTCAGGTGTTTTATGTCTAATATAAATAAATAAACAAATAAATGTATGTAAATGCAATTAGCTGTCATGAATCCTGCTTAAAACAGTGAAGCAGTCTTAAGCAGTATGAATTAAGAACTTAAAACTGCAAAGATATTAATCTCTGATGTCTTCATATATTATATGCAAGACATTGATCTTTAGCATTGTATTTACACCAGTTTTGGTGGCTCTTCTTCTGTCAACATTCACAAGACATATAAATATGTAATTAAACATTTGAGTCTTACTCCAGGATTTCTGTTAGGGAGGATTCCTGCAGCTGGGTGGACATCTCACATGGAGTCTAGGGATCCTCATTTCTCTTGACTCTGCTTATCTCAAGTGTAGAATCTTAGACCAAAGTCTAACTTGAGTCACTGAGACCATTACTTTTTCTGCGGCCAGGGGAATTAAATGTGACCATTCTCAGGCCTAGGTTTCATGGCTGGAAAAGAAGTAAGTACTTGTTTTGCTTTCACCCAGAGTCGAAGAGCTAAACCAATCTAGTTTCTGAGATGAGGGAATTTGGACTTCCAAACTGACAGAACAATACAGATGCACACAGAAAGACCTTCTTAAGTGAAACCCCTGAGCATGCTTAGTGACAGGCAATTCTACCTGTTTCACTGATTCTTGTAAGCAATCGACTATTTTAGAATTGAAAATTAACCATCCTTTAACAACCAGCTTTTATTATGTCTATAAATATATCTACTAGAACATTTCTATACTTTTGCAAGCATTCTATTTTATGTACTAGGCAGTTCAAACCACTTGGGATGTTGCAGTTAGGATTGCTACAGAAGCAGCAAGTGTCAGTAAAGCAGAAATGTCTTGTGCTCATATAAACAACCAGAGAGTTTCTCATGTGTAAGCAAATGCCTACAGAACCTAACCATCTTATTTCTGTGTCCTGGTTTTACCATACTGCAAAGGTCCTTGTCCTCCATCAGCAAACTGAGACACACAAGCTGCCGGGCAGTCCAATGAACCATCTGCATTAAAACTGTATATGAGGCAAAACATGACCTTGACAGATCTGTCACTTTGAAATATACAGTGCCACAGAAAATTTAGGTGCATATGCAGAGAAATGTCAAAGATGAATTACCTTTATTGGTATATAGATCATTACTTGTTGTCCCTGCTTTTCTGTCTCCCTACCCATGTATACAAACACAAATTTGGGCACAGATGAAGGAAGAAAGCATGTGAAAGCCTGGTATCTTAGTGAGGAATACCCTGACCCAACTTTCTCCTCCCATAAAAATTTTCTTGGAAGACCCTGAAGAATAACAGCTGTTTAAATAGTGCTGGCTGTGCAGGATGTGCTCTGAGGTGAAGGGATCTGTTTGTAGAGGACAGCCAGGAACAGGACAGACCCCATCAGCTGGTCATACATATCCACGAGCAATTCATTGCCACTATATGCAGCAAACAGTAGACGTGCCAAGCTCAGAGAATATCCCTCCAAAACTGAAAACCAATATATTCCTACAGAAATCAGATAGCACCAAATACTTACATTTCAAAAATTAAAAGCCATTTGACAATGCTTTTGTGTAATCTTGCCTTTTTAAAATACAACATTAATTTACCCTTTTATAAAAATTGTTGTTATTGTCTGCATATCTAGTGTGGGGTTGTTATTTTTTTTTTTTTTCAATTAGATGCAGTCTCCCACATTCTCAATAAGTACAATTCCCCTGTAAACAATATTTCTTTACTGGTTTACTGTCTAACAACTTCTCTGATCATCTAGTTCTGAAAAAGAAAACATCACTCATGGTTTTTAACATTGACAGTTTCTAGGCAAGAAGAAAAAAAGGTTTCTGTATTTCACTGAACTGAACAGTAAGCATACTCTGGAGTTCTAATCTAAAGTGGATGGACAATAGATGTTTATAAAAGAAAGTGAGACTTAGTCAAGACACAGTGATAAACAATCTTACTACTGCAGTGCTAGAACACCTGACCTCATATACTAGTGACTGTTCATCTGCCAATAAAGAGATGAATAATTTTCAGGGACAATAAAAACGAAAAAAACCCAGCCAAGCCACAAAACTGGATTTGAGGTAGGTTTGCATCTGTAACAGCATTGGAGAAATATCCCACGACAGTGACAGTCATGTTACTGGAAAAGCTTTTCAAAACTGAAATTAATGCAAAAATAGTCTCCTATTTTTAAGTCTTTCTGGCTTAAAGTAACATAGTACATAATGACAGAATATGAATCTGGACAATAAATAATAATTTGTTTTAAAAAGATTGCAATCTCAAATTACTATTACAATTTTTTCCTGAATAAACACTTATTTTAACATTGCTTTGTACACAACACTCCAAAGTTTCTCAGCACAGTTGCTCTACTCTCTAGTAGTGGACAGATCAGTCTTTTACCTCCATTGTATATATTGATTTGTGATGCTGTTGGGTTGTTAGAAACAAAAATAAATTATGCTCTTTTAAGAGATCATTGGAAATCCAGTGTTTCCTCCTACACACTTGTGCTCTCTTTTAAGCTTTATCTTTTGATTTGGTTAGATAAATTTTTAATTTTCTATCATTATTACAGTATTGCAGTGTTGTCATAAACATAATATGTATCTATTCTCCTTGTATAAAGTTATTTTCTTTTATTTATCTTCTACTTCTGTAATTGTACTCAGATACTTAATTGATGTCAGTTTTAGGGGAGCTTTTTCACTGATGATGACATACATTTTCTTGGTCAATAAAATGCCAAAACATATATATGACCTTTTTTCTGAAAACAAAATACAAAATAAACAATCTGACTTTGGTACTTCAGCTTTCAAGAAGGTTTTCAAGAAGGAAATGAGCTAAACATGAATGCTGTAGATAATAAGAGTTTGATGGACTGATACAGAAATAAATGGTCTGGGGGACTTTGGGGCACACAAGGTCTTTCCAGGTGGCATGCTTAATTGGTAATTTAGACATACAAATAAGGTTGTCATCTCTATCCTGTCAGGATCACATGTTCTGGTTGTTAAGGATAGGGAGCTCATAGGAATGATTTAACAGCTGAATCTTGATATGTGCACTGTGAAAATTTGGTGTCAATGGACAAAACAAAGGTCCCTTTTCTACCTTCTTCCTACTGTAATTTCGGGTTTTTCAAAGACTTTTATTTGTGCTGTCATTCTTGAAATACAGCCAATTTTATCTGTCAAATGTCATTTAACAAAAAAGATGAGCAGCCCAGTTGAGTTTATTGAATGCACAATTTTAAGACAACAGCAGTGAAACATTTCCTGTACTCGAACTGTTCCTTGTAGTTACTCATGTTATTTTTTTAGCAGCTCCACCTCTTCCAGCACAGGCATTTCTCAGATGAGTAAAATTTGAATGATAAATTAGTTGAAGGTTTATTACTAGGTTCCTATCCTTGGAAAAAGAGCCTAAATTTTGTAATCTTTTAAACACAAGATCTATCTCTTAATTCAAGTCTGTCTTTAATATCAGAGCATGACCACAAGGCTTTTGTCAGAAAGACAGATGACCAAAGGAACTTGTAGATTTTAAAAAATTAACAGTATAATAAGGGTGGAAATAGATTGTCTTTCTTGACATCAATTACACATTCTCATTTGGAAGAACTGTAAATCACTAAATGAACTAATGTAATTTTCTTATGGAGATAACCCTTACCCAGCAAAAATCTCATTCGCTGTGAACCACTACACAAAAGTGCACAGTTCCTAAATTTGACCTTTCTATCAAGAGTTATCAAGAGGTCTTCAGTCTGCCTTGTTATACTTCCACCCATTCAAGTGCTCTTTTGAGCTCCTTTCTTGAAATCTAGGACATTCATTAGGAATGGACTGTTCACTGCAGAATAGGAGAAACATGACATTTGACATTTCTATCATAGGTCGCTAAAGGTCATTTCTCCAGCAATGTGTAATATCAAGGAAGTAGTCATAAGCATGAAGTCCTCAGCCTAAAGTCATGAGCTCATTTATTATCATCAAATAATTTTAGTGGACTTAGTGACTGTGTCACTGATAATCATATTTTGTCTACCCAATATCAGATACAATTGCAAAATAATTTTCCAAACAATGTATGACAGGCATTTATTAATCACACAGATAAAATTTGCTACTGTGTTATCAAACGCAATCTAGACATGTTTAGATAGATGTGCTCTAGGTATGTTGCAGAATCATGTTTGGGTGGATCAGAGTGAATGCTGATCTGTATATTTTGCTGAAGTGTATCCCTCATTCTTATAGCATCTCCCTGGCTATATTCATAGTATGGTTATAGCTTTTCAGTGACCTTGCCATCAATACAAAGTTACTCTGATTTCACTGGTTTCTTATGAGATGACAGAGAAATAATTTAGTTATTACATGAGTGCAATATTATTACAAATGCAATGTATATAGTATTATTTAACAGTAGGACCTGATGGCTTTTCAAAGCCACCCTTTCAAAGAGCTCCACAGCTCTCCTGTTGTAATCTTGCTTTTACATTTGTTTTTATTTCAACCTTTATTTCCTCTTAACAGGTTGTTAGCCTGGTCCAAGATGTCTTGGGTGATTTACAGTTTGGATAACTCTAAAAGAAAGCTTTATCTTTTCTCGTTTTAAGTCAAAGTGTCACACCAACTAAGGTATGCTCCACTGCTATGCTGAGTACAGATACATTCTTATAACCCACAAACCACCAACCAATTTTACCAGTGGCTTCATCTGTGAGGAGATAGGAGCACTTATAAGGAAAAGAAGTACTGAGGTTAGATGACAGAAGACTTCTCTCTGTCTGGGGAGCTGGTGTTCAAATTCTTGGTTCCAGGAGGCAATAATGAACTATTCACAGAATGTCTATGAAAGGGAAATGCAAAGTAAAAGTGATATTCAATGAAGCTTGAAACTAGGTATTATGAAGTGGTCTTAAAGGAGATAATTTTTATTTTCTGTAATGAAAAGGCTTCAGTGAAAATGGAGAATAGGTTTTCTTTCCATAAGCTCTATTTATAAATCTTTGAATTTTACCTGATCAGGCAGCACATTTATTGTGCTCACCATTTATATTGTGTAAGGACCTGTGGTATTTCTTTTATGTTGTTCTTTGATTAAGCATCTCCCAAATTATTAGCTAGGTCAGCAGAAGACATTTGCACTCACAGCCTCAGAAATGTGATTATTTGCATGTAAATGATTATTTATACAACATTATTTATGATTAGAGGAATTCAGAAATTCAGAGGGCTAGATGAGTGTGAATTTTTGACTATCACCTTTGAAATAATAATAGATGCTTAGAAATTACTTTGTTGGTGGCTAAAGAGCAACTGGAGAGATGGAAGGTAGTTTTATTATTATTATGCCTATGGCAACATTACTGTAACTGCCTATTTCTAAATGGAACAAATGTTCTATTATGTTTGCTAGTGCCCAAGCCCCACAAAAGAAAGATGTAATAACTGCAACAGCAGATGGCTAAGGCTGTGTGACTACCAGTGGTTTTGTGTTATTATTTCTATCAATCAATGAAGTTTTAAGTTTGTGTAAGTGCTATTTTGGTCATGTTTATTCTTATTGTGCTGCTATATTAGAACTTCATATGAAAGTCTGTTCCATGATAAGTGGCAATTTAAACAGTAGAAGGTGAAGTGTTTGCTGCCTGTGTTATTACAGGCAAATGAGGATTCTTCTGTTATTATGCCTACAACACACATACAATTACACTTTATTTAATTTTGGTAGTAGATATGACGTTGGGATTGTGGGGAACACAGGCAGATGTTTTTCCTCTCCTGCTCAATAAACAGTCTATATTACAATCTAATTACTCTACTACTTACCTGAAAGGAGGTTGCAACAAGGTGAGGGTTGGCATCTTTTCCTAGGCAAATGGTGACAGGAAAAGAAATGACATTAAGGTGCACCAGGGGAGGTTCAGGTTGGACATCAGGAAGAATTTCTTTACAGGAAGGGTTGTCAAGCATTGGAATTGACTTTCCAGGTGCCTTGGGTTATGAAACCAAAAATGTTTATTCAATTCCATCTGTTGAAACTGGTTGGGGAGGTGTTTTCTGTATCTCTTGTAACTCCAGGGGGGAGGGGGCAGGTGCCTTCTGGTAATGGGGCAGCTGTTAAAACCGGGTGAAGCAATGCTCTTATCTCTTCCACTGACACACCTGCCCTCCAGGGGATATCTTCTGTTAATGGGCCATTATTGCTCACCAATGGCATGTCACATTACATCATCCCACTGTGAGATGCTGCACCCGGTGGGGGAGCCAACCAGTTCCTACCTAAATGAAAACTGAGACATAGAAACACCAGGTATCCAGTGTTTCCACTGGATTCCTGGAGGAAGCCTGGACTCATGTCACCATTACTGGACCCATTCTACAGGACCATCTCTACTCCAACAGAACCACATCTGCCAGTCCAGGAGGGCTTACTCTGGGCTGCTTCCAACACCCTGACCAACAGGGCATCAGGTTGTATTTCTGGCTCTGTCAGGGTTTCTAGGATTTTTGTTTGTTTGTTTGTTTGCTTGTTTTTTTTGTATTACCACATTTGTGTTATTAACATTCCTACTAAAAAACTGTTATTCCTATTCCCAAATCTTTTCCTGAAAGCCTCTAATTGCAAAATTATAATAATTTGGAAAAAAAAGAGGGGAGGAGGGTGGTTTACATTCTCCATTCCAAGGGAAACTCCAGCTTTCCCTGGCAGATACCTGTCTTCCCAAACCAAGACAACAGGGGAGTGATGAGGTCACCAACCCTGGGAGTGTTCAAGAAATGACTGGACATAGCATGTCATGCTCTGGTTTAGTTGATAAGGTGATGTCTGATCAAAGGCTGGGCTCTGGAGGTCTATTCCAGCCTTAATGATTCTATGAAGTTTTTGCCTGATCCATAGACAAGAAAACTTCTTCACACCTACTTTCACTCTTTCCTTATCTCTTCTCATTTCCTGCTCACCTCTTCATTAAGTAACCTGATCAACCTCTCCTGCCCCCCTCCCCCCCTGCAAAAAAAAAAAGGGTCATACTGAGCTCTGCAGAACCACCGTCCTAGTCGCCAGTCTGGCATCTCTGTGATATTTTCAGCAATTTGATGTTTGAACTTGAGTGGGTTTCAATAGATCTGTTGTTCCTGTGACACTAATGATCAACTCCTCACATCAATTCCTCACTAACTGATGAATAAAACAAGAGTTTACGCCCCTCATGGCTTGTGTAAATTTAGTACCATGAATATTAACTTGCAACACAATAGCATGGTCATTAAGAAACTGGTGCTCCTAGCGTGAATTGCAATCAGATCATCAACTTTTTAACATTTCAGTGTTGAAAAGTTGGTTCTGAACAAATACTATTACTGGAGCATGCTATTTGAGTTTACCTTACAGTGTGCTTTGTAAGACCTTTTCCTAAACTGCAAAGTCTTAAACAATTAAAATGCCCAGGTGTAATTCACTGTTTCATGAAACAATGAGGTTGAGTTTAAATAAAACTACTCTTTGTTCACATCACTGTACTTTGTAGTCTGTTCAGAACTATTCCTATTGAATTAGAACTAATTTAAGGTGGATTTTCCTCACACCAACAATTAGATTTTTCATTTGTTGTCTAAAAAAACAGAACCAAGGCAGAGTCTATAGGTTTGGCAGTGTCTCGTCACTGACTGTTGATGTGTATAGTGATCTCTTTTTCTGTTGAAGGAGATAAAATTCCTTCTCTACAAATCTTTTCTGTTGTTTTCACCAGGAAAAAAAAAAAAAAAAAAAAGTGTTTTTTCAGCCTGATATTTATGTAACTGCTTTTTACAGTTAAGATGTTGAGCTTCTTGGTACATGGTAGCCGGTCACAGAGGCAGGTGAGGTAGCCTGTGCAGGGCCTTTTTTATAGATACCGTACCCAGGACAATACCTTGGTTCTCTCAAAAAAGAGTGAGCTCCATTGTGCTCATATTTATGCAATACTACCTATTTTGAGGTCTAGAACCAGTTTCAAAGCATTAATAATAAAGATTTGAAAACTAACATTCCTCTTATATTCCTGGAGACAAAGTGTTAAAATTTGAAAAGAGGTCTTTTGGAAAAATTACACTGACTAATGAAAATGTAACTTTTTTTCCTGAACATCCAAGAGTTCTTGCCTTATTAAAATATGCAAATCACTCTAGCACTTTGTTTAATTGCTGTTTCCTTAAACCCATCAAATCTTCTTAATTCTTCTTTTCTTTGTCCTTAATTAACACCCATTCCCTATTGGCTAAAGTGTAACCCAGAAGACCTAAGCTTGTGAAATTCTCGACTTATTAAACCTAATTGCTATAATAATTAGCAACCATTCGCAAAATATTCATCACACAAAAGGCGGGAAGGCATCTAATTAACAATCTCAAAATGCTAAGCATTAGCTACTTGATATTTTACCTACTATTTCATGCCTTTTTTTCTGGAGATATATGGCATAATGCATTGTTCTAAGGAAAAATAAGATAGGAGTTTTTCTTAAAAATATGAATTTGCTAAAACTGAAACTTTTCACTGCAACAACCAGTTGTTATTTTAAAAACTTAATTTAAATTTAATTTCTCAGGCCGCAGATAGAATTTCCTGACAAAGGAGAAATAAAAACAGAGACCAGCTCAGATAGCTCATGTATCCTGAAGGACAAGGGTGATGGACAGAGTAGGACTCTATGCAGGAGTATCCCTTAACCAATGTGAGAATTATCTTCACAAAGTTAGTGGTTAATCTGAAGGTTTTTCTCCTGGAATTTGTTTGATTTACTCTGTTGTGAAAAAAAATTAGGAGGTATATTCATATTTCAATACTTGCATGAATGTGGTGAGTTTATCTTATGTGGAACAGAAATATTCTGGAATTTTCAGAGATGCAAAGAATTTTAGGAGAAAATTATTTGATCTATGGTTTGATAAAATTGGCATCTGATAGATACAATTTCTACAATTGGTTGCATACTTAAATAAAATGGAATTCCATAATATAATGACTTACATAAGGTATTGAGAAGACCTTATACAGGAAAAAAGATTTTATAATTTTTTGGGACAAAAGGAATTCTTTCCTGAGTAGAAATATTCAAAAATTTACAACTATTTAAACTATAGATGGCTTTTTATTTGCATTCAGCTTTACATAAGAAAACAAAGGTTTGGAACCAGGCAAAACATTTCCATAGTCTATTGCCACCTGAAATCCCCCTGTCTTTTGGAATTTGTGTACATGAGAAAAGTAGAACCAGATATTTTTTTTCCACTTTAAATGCCAAACTGGTAAAGTAGAATTATGTTTCTAAGGAAATTTTATTTTCCAGACTTTTGTGTTCTGAGACTGATAGCCCCTCATGAAAAGCCTCATGTCCATCACAGAGTGAGCATCAATCTCTTCTCATCACTGTGTCCTGACACTCTTGTGGTTTACCACTCTCCTGTGGCTTCTGTGATAAGTGTAACACCACGGCTAGTAAGATGGGAGGTAGAAAGATGAATCAGTGCAAATGTAGCTTGATCAGCAAGCTTGATATGCAATTGAGGGTGAAAACAAAAGAAGTGACACTGCACTCTATGGGCTGCTGACATACAGTAGATTGACTTCACCAGTAGAAAAACTGTTTTTAAAAAAAAATTTAATGGTGTTCAAAACCAATATATTTTAGGTGGCTTTGACATGTATCAGAATATTAGACTTCACCGCCTCAGAGAAAATTAGACCTTTTTTTGGCAGAAGATTCTTAGTTTATAGAATTTCATAGAAGTTTTAGTCCTTTCTTACTGGCTTTCCACTTGTACATTGGGTTTATCAAACCTGAATGTACTCAGACACATAAGCAGTTTTAGTATATTTAGTCTCATTATCTGAGACAGAAACTGACTCTGGACATAAATGAAAAAAAAAAAAAAAAGAGAGAGAGAGAAAAAAAAGAGAAAAAAAGAGTATATCAGCAACTGAGTGAGACCAAACCAAAAATTAAACTGAATCACCCCCCTGACTAAATCCTTATTTTTAAGACATGCTGGAAAACAAAAACTTGTTTTCTTCTGATAGACAGAAAGTCAGAATATATAGTAGGTAGATTGTATGTTTCAATTTACTTCACTCCTTTTCTTGGATGTTCTTTTATTCTGGACTATTCAATTTGTGATTTCAGCTCTGGTTACAAATAAGATATATTTGCAAGAGTTGGAAAATATACAAGTATGTTTTAAATTTATGCATACACACAGACAAAAATAAACCACCAGGCTTAAGGATCACCATAAAGGAGAACAGTTGAGTGGTGACTCTGGATATGAGTTCATGAAACTTAGATTCAAGCAAAGTTGCCTACTGGTGAAACAAATACAGTTTGTGTTGTTCAAATTCAGTTTTGGCCAAGGGATGGAACAAATCCAGCCATCACTTGACTTCGGCTTGACATCACTTGACTACCGTGTAGATAGGATGGTTCTTATTTTGTTAAAAACCATGATCTAGAAAGGTAAGACATTTCTTTCCTGTTTTTAGACCTGAAGTGGAAACTTGAGAAGTTTAAATTTGAATTTATTATTACTTTGAATTGTGAGGCTTAATATTAATAGAAAAAGCAGGTTTAAGAATGGATAAAACATGGCCTTCTTACAGCCATCAGAGTTATCATATAAGAACTAAATTGTATGGTGTAATGTAATAGTCAATTTATAATGTCTATATAGTTTGCCCTGGGGTGCATCTAATACTATTTCTTTCACTTCAAGCCAGCCAAACATGTGTATGATTTCCACTTGTGTACATACAGACACATACATAAAACCTGATCTTCAAAATGTATGTACCAAATTCTTAGACACTACAAAGTGTCTCAAATACATAATAGATTTTATTTAACATAGGAGCACTTGTAAAAGATAGTCACCCTTCAACTCAGTTTGGTATCCTAATTTCATTGCAAAGGGATGTTCAAGAAATAGTTCTGTGGATAATTTAAAAGTAAACTGTTGTGGGAACCAAACTAGCTGGAATGAATGGCTTAGCCCAGGTGGCTTATGCAGGAGACTTCAACCTGAGACCATGGGAAGTGGGATAGTGAAAAGGAGGTACCTGGTTAGGTTATGGTGAGAAGTGTAACCATGGGAGTTGGTATGCAAAAGGAATAATTCCATAATAGGGCATGTTTCCAGTTCCTGCTCTCAGTTGGTTCAGGACCCATTATATACAAGGTCATGTTCCTGCTCCATGTTTGGGATTGGACCCCTGCCCTCAGATATCCATATTGTTACATTTGCCACGCCCCTTAGTCTTTGGATGTTGCCCCTCAGATTGTGCAGTCTGTATGTGTTATTTTCACTATTAAAATTCTTTATTTTTTGGGCAACTCCATTGTACCCAACCCTCTATATTCACCAGGTTCACCTGGCTGGACTGGACCCAGGGTTGGAGAGAACCATACTGTGACAACCTGTTATACTACTTCCAAAAAAAAAAAAAAGAAAAAAAAAAAAAAAAAAAAAAAAAAAAAAAAAAAAAAAAAAAAAAAAAAAAAAAAAAAAAAAAACTTAATATAAATATATAGCATGAAGCTTTCCAGATTCCAGTCTCTCTTAACACCAGACAAGGAAACAGACCTCTTTCTAATGTAAAAAGATGTTCTCATTATACATGAGGATGTACATTTACTCTGTTTTACTGTTAGATTAAATTCTATACAGTTTAATTCAAGATATAATGTCATATTATTACCTTAAGTTTACTTATTTTAATTTCCCAAACAAGTGTTCCAAACCTCTTCCAGTCTTACAGAGCTCATAAGAACTTAACAGAATGTTTTAGTTGCATAATATTAGATTTACATTCAGCATTTTTAATACACATCATTCCTTCTCTCAAGAATTTAAATCCCAGCAAGTTGTTATGCATCACTCATATCATACCATTCCCTCACCCTCCAGCTTTTTGAATTTACACAGACATCCTCAAGACTTTAATTTTTCATCATCTGCTCTCACAGATTTGTCTTTACATCTGACTTCCTGCACAGACATGTAAGATTGGTAGTTGTAGATGCTACACCCTGTATCATACCAGTGACTTATTATGATTCCTGTATGCTCATAATATTACATCCTTTTTCTGTATCTTATTTTAATGTATCAGTTATTATGTGACAGAAATTCATTGGGCAGACATTCAGTGAGATCAACCAGACATTTGCAGTTAGATATCCTTTGATCATCAGGCTAAGATGGCTTTAGCAGGCTAATACTCTGCTTGACTTTGAATCCTCAAGACCAAATGCTTTTTTGTATCATAACTGTTCCAACAATAGTCTTACTTTTCAAGACTCATTCACTGCCAGTACTTCAAAAGAATTACAGCTCTTTTACAGCTACTGAGAATAACTGGAGAAGTTAAATTTGGTAAATTACTTTTATAGTTATAACCTTAGAATAACTAGAAATCCCTTTCAAATCTTTTTAAAGAGTATGGTTTACATTGTAAAATTAACTACATAAATTGTGTTTGAAAAGACTCAGTTTAAGAGTCCAAGGGCTTGTCATCATACAATTCCTGCACAACAAATACTGAGCTCCTTTTCTTACATCTTTTTTATCTCTACAGGGTCTGGAGACTCTCCGCACTAGCAAGATTTTAAATTGCTGTCAAGAAGACAACTGCTGAATCATTCCTTGAACAAAATAATAAAATAGTGTTCTATAACAAAAGCTTGTGCTGTAAAATGGAACTGGGAATAGTGTTTGTATAGATTGCAACAAAAGAATCTTTTGTGGAAAATACTGAAAAGACAACATTTTGCATGTATCTAATAAGCAGCACCTTGTTACACACAGATGAACAATGAGACTCTTAGCCAAGTTGAAGAAAAAATAAAAATATCTTCTGATTATTAATGCATTTACAGCTGTATTTTTAGACTTACCCTAGCAGTAGTGGCTAAAATAAATGCTGATAAATAGCTTTACTTTAAAAGGGACAACACTGCCTTAATTTGTGAAGACATTTTCTCCAACTGCCTTACTATACATGTGCTTAAGTACTGAATTTAGGAAAATGTATGTCCAATCAAATTCGATAATTAGTAAATGCTCAAAAAAATCAGGTAACTGGATATTTATGTTAAGTATTTTAATATAGATCAGATTTTAATATAAAGCTTTAATATAAAGATTTTAATATAAATGTTCAAGATCATAAGTTAAAGTTTCAGAAATAGATTAGATTGGCTTGTGACAGAGTTAAAATGCATTAAATGGTAGAAAGATTATTTTTCTTTTGTGTTGGTTATTATAATACATTCCACATGGAAATGTTGCTGCACCAAGAAAAGGAATTAATGCAACAAATCCTAAACATGCTCCACACAGAGTAATTCGGCACAATTTTTCTTCACTGAAGGGTAAAATAATGTAAGTGTTCACAAGTGTACCATTTAATGGGAAAAAATGTTTAATAGATCTCAAGGCTATTGCTAGTTACAATTTCTTTTTGATATTGAATACTCTGCTTTCAAGGTGGGCACATTAACTTACTTTTTATTGTTGTTTAAGTTAATTACATTTAAAGTTCTTCCATTAGGTAAGTAAAGATTAATAAAAGCCAAAATAAATGTTCAGTGTCGATTTATTCTGGGTTACTTACAGCAAAAATAACAATTTAGCAGTACAAGCCCCAAAAATGTAGAACAGTCTCTCTTCCTCATTTTCAGGTTAGCTATAAATAACCCTTATCCCATCTTCAGAAAAAATGTTTTTATCCACATTTATTTGAAAGTAAAGTTTTGAAGATTCACAGCTTCTGAACAGTATAGCTGATTCTCTTTAGGCTCTGTTACCAGCATTCAGCCAGTTTTTTTCACAGAATCTGGCTTTGCTGAACTCTAGAAGCTCTTTTGGGAAAAGATTATTTTCCTTTGTCTTTCAATTGTTGAAAGATTATTTAAGAAATGGATCAGTAGGCTGGTTGGAGGAAAAGAGATTTGCATTTCATTTAAAAATTATTACAACTACAGATTTGGTTGCAAGTAGTGTAGGAGAGAAAATGGTGAATAAGTAGCAGTTTAGCTGAGTGACTTGAATGGTGACTTTCAGATCTTTGTTCTGAGTTGGAACAGATCACCATTTGAATCACTGTTACCAGCAACGTTTTTGGATGTGGCTACTTTACCAGCAACGATTTTTGGATGTGGCTACTCATTGTAAGGAATTAACTTCTTACTGGAAATTATGTCTCAAGCATTAAGAAGCCTGCCCAGTGCATGGTCTGGCAGAAGAAATGCTTTATTCAGATACTACTTTTTTATTGTGGTCCATTACTTGATTTTTTTTTCCTTGTTTGTTTTGATTTTCATTTTCAGCTGCTTCTGTTAGATAGGTCTGTTAGATATCCCATGTTTTTTTATGTGTTCAGCTCATAAAAGCTAGGGCTTGATTTTGGTGTCTAATCACAAGTGCAATGTCTATTGAGATGTCCTGGGTACCATGTTATGGCTTCCAAATCCCTATCCAGATGGGCACAGGTCTTCCACGCATTCTTTATTAACTTTGAGTCCCAGCTCTTAGATATTTTACACACAGAGATGTCCTTGTGTAGGTGAAGAAACCAAGTCCCCAGAGTGGGAATCAAATCAGGGTTAAGGCGTTTAGCTTGAGGTCCCTATTAATGAACTTTAGGTTCATTAATTTGGGGATTTGATTAGTGGAATTTAAACAGTCCTTCAGACAACCAGAAAAATACTTCTCCTGGGTGATCAAATAAGGTCCTTTCCAGACAATTTTGACTATATTAACTATATCTTCAGAATAGGGCTCACACTAAACCACTTATGTGTAGACAACTGAGGTTAGTTATTTTAACCCAAGATGTATACCACTCCTTCAGACACTTCATTGACCCATATACACCATGAACCTAGATGAACCTCATATCGGAGTCTTTCCTTTTAACAAGCTATATCAATATTCATGTAGAAATCAGTGCTTCTTGCTTTGGAAAGCGATATCTGACACACAGCAAGTTTGGGAACAATTTATCATCTCAGCCATTAGTACCTTGAGCATTATGGCAATTACTCTGTTTCAATTTTTCTCCTACAGACATTTCACCTGCAAGACTGAAGTAGAGTCAGACTGTGCAATGTGTACAAGATCCATGAGTAACTAGGGATCAGAACTGCTTTTAAAACACCTTTTTGTAGTGTGGGTTTGATGTTCGTGTCTTCAAAAATTACCCCATTTTCTCTTTGTCTGGATGAGATTGTACATTGCCCTGATCTCCCACACATTTCACATCTTCTGTGAGAAACAGGGGAAAATCATTCCATAATAATTGTGCTGAATGTGACTGGACATACAAGGCTCCATTTTCCAGCTTAGGCCACTGCAATCAGTGATCCTGTTTCTCCATCAGAAGGTACAGCAGCGAGGCCTAATTAGCATAGCTGTTAGCATAAACCTGTGAACTCTACCAGCTTTTTATGTAGATACAGTAGGTGAAATATGATGAATCATCTCTCTCAAACAGAATAGTTTTGATGTGCTCAAGCACGTAGGGAGCCAAACTCTGCAAGAAAACCTGTTTGATCATCAAAATATATGACAGCCTGGGAGTACACAGAAACCAAAGATTGTAAGCACCAAAAAGGACAATGAAAAGTCAGAAAGCAGTTCTGTGGTTTGAAATTACTAGCCACTAGCAAAGTATATCTACTTACTCTTTATAATTAAGGAAAAATTAAGCCTGCTGAGGACAAATTCTCAGGAGGGTAGACCCATGACCTGAAACTGTCCAATCTGCAGGAAGGTCAGGGATTGAAAAGAAGCCCAGATAAACTTCATGATCCAGCACTTCCATGAGGCACAGCTTGGCAGAAACAACCACATTGATCTCTTCAGTCTCTGTCTGGGACTGCGCCATATCTGTGAAGGGACAGGGTGGTCATATGAAAAACTATCAAGCTAAGACACCTGGTTTCTCTCCCTCACTGCACCATCTCCTGCACAGAACATATTTTGTAATTATTAAAACTGTATATTTCTTTGATCAAAGTGCTTTCATGTCCAAATGTCCTCATTTTCCTCTTCACTGCCTTACAGCCTTACATCACAACAGGAGGACAACACAAAAGCAAGATGTTATCAGTTTTAAGATTGCTAGATATTAGTTAAAACCATTCAAACATCACTCACTTTCACACTATGGTCCCCTCTCATACATCCATGAAATGCATATGCAATATACTGCCAAAGCTGGTTTTCTTCAGATTTAACAGCAACAATCCAGACACAGCTTCTATTTCCTGAAATTTCATTTAATCAGAAGTCTAGTGAAATGATTTGCCTGTGAGTTGAGCTAGCAATGGCCAGCACAGTAATTTTGACCTTCAATCTCCTTGATGATAGACAAAAAGTTCATCAGGACAGAGATACTAAAAAAAATGAACTCAAACCATTTTCTATTTCATAACTGAATTTATTTACAGATAGTTCAGAAGAATTGAAAAAAACCCACTGGCATCTACCTATAATTTAAACTAATATGCAAGCCAGCATGTTGGCAGTCTAGTTTAAGTGGGACTTTGAGGAACTATAGATACACAGTCGTGATGTCCTAATGTGATAAGAAGATAATAAGTCAGATTGCAAGGCACTGTTCCAAGGACTATTTTTTTTTTTTTTAATATTATGATGAGCATGTACTGTTTATCACTTTTATATATTAAATTTCAATTCTGTTATAATTAGATTTGTCATAAAACCAACGCCAGTCTCAAAAAACTTGATGTTGTAAATACACCACTGATTTTCAAAACAAATTATTATTGTTCTTTACAAATCCTTTCTCTCTCTCTCTCTCTCTCTCTCTCTCTGTATATTTATATGTGTGTGCATGTGTGTTTGTGTGTGTATTTATGTGATAACAGAAAGTGGACTGAATTCTAGAAGTGATACATATATATTAGACCCTCTCAGGAAGACCAATAACTGCCTCTGATATAGAAACTACATCTCTGGTCAATTCATGTTGATTTAGTCTTTCAATGAAAGGGTCAAAATATAATTTCTCATAAGGAGAACAGTAGATACTAGCAACTATTTTGTCATACATTTTCAAATTCATTAATGTAATAAATGTGACTTCTTCCATTTAAAAAATATAACATATTCATGTTATTTTGTGTTGTGTTACAGCTGTTTGTGCTGAAAAAGTGAAAAGATTTATGGATAATAAAATCTATTAAAATAACTGCTCAGATAATTTATCTGTATTTTCAAAAGGAAACAATGATACTAGGTATTTTCCCGGAGGTTTCAATGGAAGTCTCACACATAGCGTTGAAAAAAGGTTTCCCTTGCAAGGGAAACCTGATTACAGTGAATTGTCATTTGGAAGGATGATGAAAGCACAGCTTTAGTATTTGTCTTTATTATGACGAATGAAAGCAGCTAAAAATCATATATATCAGTCATCAAAATCTTTCTGTCAGAAACTGGGATATTTAAAATCTCCTAGTGCATAAATAGGCTATAACTGAAGCTTGAAAATATCAAAAGTTGGACTCGTTTAAGTTAATACTGTAAGGAGGTACCATTAGAAGTGGACAGGGAACTGATTTCGTACTGAAGAGCTGGGGAAAATTGCTCTCTTCTTCATTGTTCCGTTATTTCCTAGTTATGACCTTAAGCAAATCACTTCAGCTTTCAAGTTCCCTGGCCTCTTCCTTATGGGAGGGAAATATTCGGATGATTTAGCTTGATGTACCTTTTCAGTGTGAATGAATAATTTTAATTTTTTTTTGTCCAGAAAGATTAAATTCAAAACATAGTTCTTTGATTTTTAAAAAAAGTTAAATCTTATGAATGCCCTTAACATGATCATTTAAAATAAATACTAGGATACTGGAACACATTGCCCAGAGAGGTGGCAAATGTCCCATCCCTAGAAAAATTTTAGGTATACAGGGCTCTTAGCAATTTTTCAACTAGTTGAAGATGTCCGTGCTTACTGCAAGGGGGTTGGATTAGAACACCTTTAAAGATCCCTTAGAACCAAACTTATTCTATGATTCTAAATTTTCCATGATCAGAGTCTAAAGGACTTCTCCAGTCTGTCATAGTTGCTTTCACTTGTCCTTCAGCTGGGTTACCCCATCCCTCACTTGTGACAGCACTTGCAAGAACTATCTTGATGTTCATCCAGCTTTGCAATGAAACTGTTGAGGGAGCAGAGCTGAATGATGACTCTCTGGGGACTGCATACAGGACAGAGTCTCAGAAGAACTGAATTAGATTGGTTTGAACTGCCATGGTTAAATTTAATCTGCTCTTTTATCATCCATAGAAAGTTACAATGATCTATGTGTCCAAGGAAGACTAAAATTATATGCACATCTTCACAATTGTCATTTGTAAGCAGCAAATTCACAAGTTTGTTCTGTGATCCTCTGACAAGTGCCAGCTGGAGGGAGATTCTTGTCTTAAACAAACTGGAAAATATCTGCCACAAACAGCCATATCATACATAACACCAACTCAAAACATTTTTAACAGCTTGTTCTCTCTGTTGGTTTGCCATAACTCACACATTTATTTTCAGCTGGGGATTCTGAATAGTACAAAACAAAGGTTATGGGAGCAAATAAAAGTTTATGAAGTTCACACATGTCCACATATAAACAAGAGTATCTTCGCTTCCTGCTAGAGAAGCTGTTCAGAAAACTGGTTTTCATTTAATCATAAAATAATATATTTCTAGCTTTTGGTCTGGTTACATTTTTAAACACTTCTTCTTCCTTTCAACATCAGAATACCCTTAAAATGTTGATCTTGTTGATAATTAATTCTTTCCATTCCATTCCTAATGATTCTTTCTTTTTTCTAAGTTTTAGTACTTTCACATCTCTATTTGGAAAATGTTTAAACAAAAATCAAAAAGCAAACACATTACTCATGTTACCATTGTTGTGAAACAAGGGGCTCAGCTTATGTTATCAAGCCTACCAATTCTTAGTACACTGTAATATCTAATATCTAGGGCACAAAGTTGCAAATCCCTACCCTCATTTATTTCTTTATACTTATTGTTTCATTACAACTGTAGCTATTACTACTTGTATTTTCCCTTAAAATAGAATTTTACACAAAGATTTTGATTTTAGACATGTTTCTCCCTCCAACCTCTCCCGTAGTGGTTAATGTACATTTGTGTATTGCAAGGTAGATTTTGTTTTGGATTCAATGAAGCAGCACAGCACATTCCCTGTTCCTACTTCTGCACAAGTAATCTAATTAAACCAATCCCTTAGTAAAAATAATAAAATACGTGAGTAAAAAATTCAGGGCATTCATAAATTGAATGTGAGCTTCTAATATGGACCTGAAACCCAACCAATTCTTGCTACATGACTTATTTTATACTTGGTTAACTGAACCAGGTTAACAATGCTAAGCCAAGAACAGGTCTTTTTTGCAGTGTCAGTGGTATTTCTTACATTAGAAAGAGAAAATGCCATACTACACATCTAAGAAGCACAGTTCAAACCTACCATAACTTAAAGACAGAAGACTTATGCAAAATGTTGCATAAATTATTTTGTATAAATTATTTTACTTGGTAGGCCTGCACATCAGAGTAATAAGTAAATTCCATTATTCATAAACTAGATGCCATGTATTATGTGTATGAAATCACACACAAAATCCCAGCCACATTACAGTAATGAAGTAGTTTGAACTGTACAGTATAACAAGACAAAAGATGTTTTAAAAGTTTTAAGTCAATATTATAATCAATGCCAACATGCACCAGCAGAGATTCCAGAGTAAGTGCCTTATACCACGGGGACATTTTCTAGGTAGGCCATATCATGGGAACCTTTTCCAGGTAGGCCAAACTGATGTCCATCCTGCTCCTTGGCAGTCAGTATTTTCATATTCTTCCCTGGCTGCAATTGTATCTGACAAAAGTGACTGTTTTCAAATGCTTATGTGAGCATATCCAAGTCTTGTGACAAGTACATTAGGTGAAGATCTTTCAGATGTTCACACCCAAACTACCAGCTAAGTTTTGTTCTCTCTATTTCCTTGTCTGGCTCTAATCTTTGTAATCCTTCCCTGTCCAATGCACAGGTTCCAATAAAACTTTGTGTTAAATAGCAAACAGACTTTTTTTTTGATCAGTAGAATTTAATGAATAATGGAAATAAATTACCTTGATGAACATCATAGTCTGTCCCATACAATGGCAGAAACCTGGGTTCGGTATTCATTCAGTTTGTATATTTATGCAAATAAATATTATTTTAATGGTGTTTTATTTGTAAAGATCTCCATGAGATCTATTACTCTAATTTGTTCATCACGCATTGTGCTCTTTTCCTAGGAGCAAAGCAAAATACATATTTAGACAGGGAGCTGGAATCCCCTCCCACACAATCTACTCCCAAAAGCTCAAGTGAATCACTGTTCTTTCAAGAGTGAAATAATTGAACAGCCCGAATTGCATATTCATTTTTTCCTCAAGGCACAACTTGCTAACAGCAAGTTCCTGGGTTTAAATCTCCGTCCTCTTGGAATATTAACAGCTACTTCAAGTTTTTCTTAAAAATGGAAAAGATAAATATCTAAGTGGCAGGAGCATGGTGATACAGATCATGTACAAAATAAAGTCACTAAAATAATGAATGCTGAATGCACTGTTTGGAGTCAATGAAAAAGTTGAAAGCAATTTCTAAATCCTATGGGGTCCAAGTACTGTGAGAAATTAAAGTATATGATTTAATGTCTTCTTCATTGACTCAGCAAATATGAAAACTATTTGAACTGTGGCCTGTAGTTGAACACTGGTGACCAAACTGATGCAATAGTAGTCAATCTATTGCCAGTGTCTGTGAACGTTATCAGAAATGAAGCATGAACTTTATTTGCAGTCATACTACTTGGGCACTGACATTCATTATAGAAAAGTGATTTGGATTTCCATGCCATTTTGTAAAAATGTCTAAAGCAATCCAAAAGTGTTCTTTACATAGTGTATTAACTTCTTTCACCACAAAATAATTTTTGGGAGTATTACAGGAAATGATAACTGCATTGTAATGAATGTCTTTTTTTTTAAGGTTTTGGGTGAAATAATTAATAATAGCATTTTCCTGTTCAAATATTTATCCAAATTATATGGACCAACATTTTACAGATGTATAAATAAGTCCCTTTCATGCATTTAAAAAATTATTGCTACACACCTTGAATAAATTAAAATCAAGATACTGATCCATTTATGAGCTTTTAGAACACCTCAAGTAATGCTACTGAAAAGTGCATCCAAGCCTATTCATAGTGCTTTTATCCTTACAGAATATTTCATAAGTTTTTAAATTTATGGTCTTATAAATATTTTCTTGCTTATATATGTATGTCTGTCTGTCTGTCTATCTATCTGTCTGTCTGTCTGTCTGTCTCCTTACTTGTCCTTCATATAGTGATGTCCACCTCCTCTTTTAGCCAACCACCAAGGCAATTTATTTTAATAACGAAAAGAATTTAAGTCTAAATAGAAACAAATAAACTCAAAATCAAAACATTTTCATTCTGCTCTCTTCACTCTCCCTGACAGGTTGAGGAAACTGGTTGAGACAGTTTTTGTTTATTTTGCTTACAGTATTACTCATACACTATATATTCTTGTCCCTCTCCCTTTCTAACAAATAACTACATTCTGTGAAAACAGTAGTTAATATACCCAAGTGTGTATGATTTGTTGAGAGCAGCCTCGGGGTGTTGGCAGGTGGGGACCTTGACATTACCCAGGAATGTAACCCTAAAAAGTCAGTTGTGTCATGGGCAACTTAAAAAGAAATGTGACCAGAAGATTAAGGAAGGTGATTGTCCTCTCTCTTCTGCTCTCGTGACTTCCCACCTGGAGTACTGTGTTCAGTTATGGAGCCCTCAAGACAAGAAGGATGTGGACCTGTTGGAATGGGTCAAGAGAAGGACCTCCAAGTGGATGAGAGGTCTGGAGCACCTCCCCCATGAGAACAGGCTGAGAGAGGTGGGGTTGTTCAGGGCTGGAGAAGAGAGGGCTGTGGGAAGACCTTATAACAACTTCCACTACCTAAAGGGGGTCTAACAAAGCTGGAGAGGGACTTTTTACAAAGACATATGGAGATAGGACAAGGGGGAGTGTTTTAACTGTAAGAGGATACTCATATTAGATATTAGGAAGAAATTCTTGACTGTGATGGCAGTGTCCAGACAAACTGTGGATGCCTCATCCCTGGAAGAGTTTAAGATCATGTTGCATGTGGCTTTGAGCAACCTCATCCACTAGAATGTGTCCCTGAGCATGGCAGGGAGGTTAGAATGAGATGATATTTGAGATCCCTGCCTGTGCAAACCATCTTATGTTTCTAGGGCATTCTTTGTGTATGAGAACAGAAGTAAAGACACAATGGGGAGAATCCAAGTAATTTTAAGTCCAATTATTTTAATCCAGAACCATTTCTTACCCATCTCAAAGAGTCAATTTCAGAAAAAAAATGAAGAAAATGGACAACTGAACTCTCCAAAATCCTGTTTCCAAAGCAGAAATCACTTGGAGCTGGCTATTAAGAGAAAACAAGCAGCTGGAAGCTGCCTAAATCCAGAATTGGCTAAAACCAACATTGACATTGAGAGCACTTTGACCAACTGAATCTTCTGTGCTGCTTAACTGTACGCATTTTTGTCCTGAAGGACAGGTGAGTGGTCACCTACAGACATGGGTCCAGAAAAAGTGCTTGTTTTCTGTGAGGATGAAAATGAAAGTTGAGGTATTGAGAAAGCAAACAAAAAATATCTGAATCTAGATGTGGACAAAACAACTATTATGTGCAGCAGAATTAAAGGTTCCATTTAAATTAATGTATTTTTTCTGGTCACCATTTTTTCATTCACTGATTATCCAACATAGTCACATATTTCCCACTGCATGATGTGAAAACTTACTTGTTTTCCTCCCAGAATCCAATTTATAATTATTCTTCTGTCTTCTTTGGTCTTAGATTTATGACTAAAGAATTTTCTTTCAAATGAAGTTGATATTATTGTGGAGACCAAAGCTACTACATTTAGAATTATTTCTGTGTATCAGACTGTGAATAATCATTTTAACATCTAAAAATACTGGAAAAGAAGGAAGTTTTCTTTTTTTCGTATTGCTGACCAATAGGTCAGCACTGCAGGATTGTCTGTGTAAAAACTGAAACCTAAAAGAGCAAGTTTGTCTGTGGAATGTTTTCTTAGAGATTTATGTTTTCTTCAAAGATGTTTGAAGAGGTTACTTCTTTACTGATAGTTTTGTGAATTGACGCTGAAAAATTTATGCTGGTTTACACAGCTTATTCCTTTAATGTATTCCACACAACCACTGTTGCTACTAGAAACACATTTTCTTTCTTTATGTAGTATGGGAGTCTTCTAATTAAAAAGCTGCCTACCCAAGATATTTAAAACATGGTTTCCTTAAAAAAAAAAAAAAAAGGGGGGGGGGGGGGGAAAAAAAAAAAAAAAAAAAGGGGTTCCTTTTTAAAAAAAAAAAAAATNGGGGGGGAGAAAAAGCAAAAATAAAAGCAGTGCTCTCTTGTAAACAAAAAGCATAATCATGATGGCACTGCATATTAACAGGCCATGTGCTAACTGATGTGGGTTATTTTTTTCACTAGATGAGAAATCTGCACAGGTGAAAGAATTTGAGGACCACTAAACACTGGAGTTTTTCAGCATACAAAACCACCTGCATTTCCGCAGTTTAATCTAATCAACTGTAAAACATTCACAGTGTTCAACAGACCTGAAATATTCTAATCTCTTACCCATGATATAATGGTCTAATGCCTGTGTGTTGGGCTGCAGCATAAAGTGTCATTGGGAAAAGATCCCAGACTGTTTAATGCAGATGTCTCCTCCCATTTTTTACACTATGTGCAAAAAGTACCAAATAGTTACTATGAATAAACATTTTCTTATTCTAGATTTATATTTATCAGAGGTAAGCAGCCCTCAAAACTATGCAGAAAAAATATCATAAGAAAAAATAAAAGAAAACTCAAACCAGAAGGTTCAGAGTAAAATACACATTTTGACATTCAGTTTTCTTACTTTAGAACAAGGAGCATTTATTTAGAACAAAGAGCATTTGCAGAGTGATTACTGTAGAATCTGAGAATTGTGAGAATATGTGACATACTGTCAGCTCACTTATAATGCATTCATGAAGGTGGTGAGAATCTGCTATTAACTCAGGGGTCAGCTATGCTCTGTCAGAGCACTCAGTGATGAGAACAACACATACTTCTATTAGGCCAACATCTGTGTAATTATGTATGCTGGCCACTGACACTAGGAAAAGAATTTCTGTCTGTTGTTTTGGAAGACACTATACAAAATTTCCTGATCTTTCTGCTCTCATTTTTTTCCTATCAGCAAAATTTCCTGTTTAAAACTTAGGAATAAACTTGGCATTTCCCTCAGAAAGGAGCAAGAATCTCCATCCATTTGTATAAATCTGCCTTCAAAGAAGCCAATATTATTAAGATTAGGAGGTTCTAATTGACATTTTTCAGGTCTGTATAGTAGAAGTAGACATTGCTCCAGTTAGAAGTGAGGACCAGGGTTGGATGTAGGAATGATTAAGGGAATAATATGAAAGAAATAACTAGAATTGAGTCCTCCTTTTTTTTTTTTTTTTTTTTTTT